>CM069697.1:236348-284375 GCA_036010785.1 Ammospiza maritima maritima | reverse complement strand
AGGTCGGGCATTCCCCGCTTGCGCTTCACCTGCACCCGGTACGCGTCTGCGGAAATTACACCGGGAGTTACACCGGGAAATACCGGGAATTACAGCCTGAAATACCGGGAATTACACCGGGAAATACCGGGAGTTACAACGGGAATTACACCGGGAGTTACACCGGGAATTATAACAGGAATTACAGGGAGTTACACCGGGAATTACACCGGGAATTATGACAGGAATTACAGGGAGTTACACCCTGAAATACTGGGAGTTACACCGGTAATTACCGGGAATTTACCGGGAATTACACCCTGAATTACTGGGAATTACACTGGGAAATACCGGGAGTTACACCGGGAATTACATCGGGAATTATAACAGGAATTACAGGGAGTTACACCGGGAAATACCGGGAGTTACACCGGGAAATACCGGGAGTTACACCGGGAATAACAGGGAGTTACACTGGGAAATACAACGGGAATTACACCCTGAAATACTGGGAGTTACACTGGGAAATACTGGGAATTACACTGGGAATTACACCGGGAGTTACAATGGGAAATACTGGGAGTTACCATGGGAAATACCGGGAGTTACAGCGGGAATTACACCGGGAATTATAACAGGAATTACAGGGAGTTACACCGGGAAATACCGGGAATTGCACTGGGAGTTACATCAGGAATTTCACCCTGAAATACCGGGAATTCCACTGGGAAATAGCGGGAGTTACTCTGGGAATTATAACAGGAATTACACGGGGAATTACAATGGGAAATACCGGGAGTTACACCGGGAAATACCGGGAGTTACACCAGGAATTACACCGGGAGTTACACCCGAAAATAGCGGTGACCACTGGGAAACATTAGAGGAAACAATGGGAAACACCGGGAAATGTTACTGGGAGCACTGGGGAATGTTACTGGGAGCACTGGGGAATGTTACTGGGAACACCGGGGAATGTTACTGGGGAATGTTACTGGGAGCACTGGGATCAACCACCATTCCCAGCATTCCCGCTATTCCCAGTGTTCCCGGTGCTCATCCCCGTCATTCCTGGTAATTCCCGTTCCAGGTGTTCCCGTTATCCCCAGCTGTTCCCGGTACCCCATGCCCGTTATCCCCAGGTGTTCCCGGTGGGTACCGGTGTCCCGGGGCAGGGAGGTGAACCAGAACCCCTCGCTGCGGACGCTGTCGGTGAGGCGCTGCAGGAACACCTCCACCTGTACCTGCACCTGTACCTGTACCTGCTGTACCTGTGCCTGTACCTGCGCCTGTACCTGCACCTGTACCTGCACCTGTACCTGTACCTGCTGTACCTGTGCCTGTACCTGCACCTGCACCTGTACCTGCACCTGTACCTGTACCTGCTGTACCTGCACCTGTACCTGTACCTGCACCTGTACCTGTACCTGCACCTGTACCTGTACCTGCTGTACCTGTACCTGTACCTGCACCTGTACCTGCTGTACCTGTACCTGTACCTGCACCTGTACCTGTACCTGCTGTACCTGTGCCTGTACCTGCACCTGCACCTGTACCTGCACCTGTACCTGTACCTGCTGTACCTGCACCTGTACCTGTACCTGCACCTGTACCTGTACCTGCACCTGTACCTGCTGTACCTGTACCTGTACCTGCACCTGTACCTGTACCTGCTGTACCTGTACCTGCACCTGTACCTGCTGTACCTGTACCTGCACCTGTACCTGCTGTACCTGCACCTGTACCTGTACCTGCACCTGTACCTGTACCTGCACCTGTACCTGTACCTGTACCCCATGCCCGCTATCCCCGGTGGGTACCGGTGTCCCGGGGCAGGTAGGTGAACCGGAAGCCCTCGCTGCGGACGCTGTCGGTGAGGCGCTGCAGGAACACCTCCACCTGTACCTGCACCTGTACCTGTACCTGCTGTACCTGTACCCCATGCCCGCTATCCCCGGTGGGTACCGGTGTCCCGGGGCAGGTAGGTGAACCGGAAGCCCTCGCTGCGGACGCTGTCGGTGAGGCGCTGCAGGAACACCTCCACCTGCACGGGCTCGCGCAGCTCCAGGTGCGCGTAGGGCGGCGTGCGCAGCACGATCGCCACCTGCCGGTGAACGTCGGCCTGCGAGAAATCGGCCCGCGCCTCCCACGGCTCCTTGCGGAAAATCACCGCGATGTCCTCTGCAAAACAGCGGGAATGCCGCGGGAATTCGGGAATGGCTCGGGAATCTGGGAATGTGGGGTTCGGGAATTTGGGATTTGGGGTTCGGGAATGTGGGATCGGGGTATGGGGGTACGGGCTATGGGAGAGATCGGCCCGCGCCTCCCGGGGCTCCTTGCGGAAAATCACCGCGATGTGCTCTGCAAAACAGCGGGAATGCCGCGGGAATTCGGGGTTCGGGAATTCGGGAATCTGGAATTCGGGAATTCGGGAATTCGGGGTTCGGGAGTTCGGGAATTCGGGGGTTCGGGAATTCGGGAATTTGGGGTTCGGGAATTCGGGATTCGGGAATTTGGATTTGGGAATTCGGGGTTCGGGAATTCGGGAATTTGGGGTTTGGGAATTCGGGAATTTGGGGTTCGGGAATTTGGATTTGGGAATTCGGGGTTCGGGAATTCGGGAATTTGGGGTTTGGGAATTCGGGAATTTGGGGTTCGGGAATTCGGGGTTCGGGAATTCGGGATTCGGGAATTTGGGGTTCGGGAATGTGGGATCGGGAATGGGGTACGGGATTGGGGTATGGGTTGGGAATGGGGGCGGTGCCCCAGGTGCCCCAGATGTGCCCAGGTGCCCCCGTTGTTACCTTTCCACACCTTGTCTCACAGCAGGTACAGCTCCTCCCCGCCCAGCTGTGCCCAGGTGTATCTCAGGTACCCCCAGGTGTATCTCAGGTACCCCCAGGTGTGGTGCCAGCTGTGCCAGCTGTGCCCCCGTTACCTTTCTGCACCTTGTCGCAGAGCAGGTACAGCTCCTCCCCGCCCGTGCAGGGGCCGCTCTCTTTGTTCATGCGGCAGATCCGCAGCTCCGACGTGTTCGTGGACTCTGGAACGTTCCGGAACCTTCGGTCGGGAACTGCTCCCGACCTGGGCAATGGGGGGGGGGGGGGGGGGGGGGCCTTGGGGAATTTTTTAGGATTTTTTTTTGAATTTTTTTTTTTTAATTTATTTTTTGGGAATTTTTTGGGAATTTTTTTGAAAATTTTTGGGAGCTTTTTGGAATTTTTTGGGGGGCAAATTTTTCGAATTTTTGTGGGATTTTTTTTTTTTTTTTTTTTTTTTAATATTCCCAGGATATTTTTGGGGTGATTTTGGGGTATTTTGGGACTCACTCCTGTCAAAGATGGGCTGAGGCTGACGGAGATTTTTGGGGCTGATTTTGGGATAATTTTGGGGATAATTCTGAGATATTTTCAGGACATTTTCAGGATATTTTTGGGATATTTTGGGGATTTTTGGGGGGATAATTCTGAGATATTTTCAGGATACTTTGGGGGTATTCTTGGGACATTTTCAGGATATTTTTGGGGTGATTCTGGGATATTTCAGGGATATTTCTGGGGATATTTTGGGGCTCACTCTTGTGAAGATGGGCTGGGACAACACCGGGCTGAGGCTGCGCGGGGAATTTGGGGATATTTTTGGGGATACTTTTGGGGATATTTTGGAGCTGTTTTGGGGCAGTTTTTGGGGATATCTCTGGGATATTTTCAGGATATTTTTGGGGATATTTTTGGGATATTTTTGGGATTTATTGGGGCAGTTTTTGGGGATACTTTCAGGATATTTCAGGGATATTTTTGGGATATTTTGGGGCTATTTTGGGGTATTTTGGGGCTCACTCTTGTGAAGATGGGCTGGGACAGCACCGGGCTGAGGCTGCGTGGGGAATTTGGGGATATTTTTGGGGATACTTTTGGGGATATTTTTGGGGATATTTTTGGGGATACTTTTAGGATATTTCAGGGATATTTTTGGGGATATTTTTGGGGATATTTTGGAGCTGTTTTGGGGCAGTTTTCGGGGATATCTCTGGGATATTTTCAGGATATTTTTGGGGATATTTTCAGGATATTTTTGGGGATATTTTTGGGATATTTTGGGGCAGTTTTTGGGGATACTTTCAGGATATTTCAGGGATATTTTTGGGGCTATTTTGGGGTATTTTGGGGCTCACTCTTGTCGAAGATGGGCTGGGACAGCACCGGGCTGAGGCTGCGCGGGATCCCGGCGCGGTCCCGGAACGAGGCCTGGAAGCAAATCCTGACCACGTTGAGATCGACCTCCTGATGGTTCCGCAGGGAGCCCGCTGGAAAAACGGGGCACAAACCGCAAAAATGGGGAAAAAACGGGAAAAAACGGGGAGGAAATGGGGAAAAACGGGGGGGAAATGGGGAAAAAATGGGGGAAATGGGGGAGAGGTGGGGAAAAATGGGGGGAAATGGGAGGAAAATGGGGGGAAAGGGAGCAGAAATGGGGGAAAACGGGGGGAAATGAGCAGAAATGGGAGAAATGGGGCATAAATGGGGGAAAATGGGGCAGAATCAGGGAAATGGGAAAAAAGAGGTAAAATGGGGAGGAATGGGTGGGAAAATGGGAAAAATGGGGGGAAATGGAGAAAAAATGGGGAAAAGTGGGAGAAATGGGGGAAAAATGGGGGGAAATGACAGAAAACAGGGAAAGGTGGTTCTGCTGGGATGCCATGGGAAAAATGGGAGAAATCAGGGAAAAATGGGGAAAAGCAAAGAAAAATACAGAGGAAAAACAGAGAAAAAACAGAAAAAAACCAGAGGAAAAACAGGGAAACCACAGCAAAAGTAGGGGGAAATGGAGAAAAAATGGGGAAAAAAAAAACACCCCAAAAAAAAGGAAAAAAACCCAGGAAAACCAGGGAAAAGCCAGGAAAATTTGGGAAATGTGGAAATGCAGGGAAATGCGGGAAAAGGGGAAATTCTGACCTTTGAAGGGGTCGATCCCGAGCTGCAGCTTCTTCTCGATGGCGGCCTCGATTTCCTTCTTCTTCACACACTGAATGCCCAGGTTGCTGAAACTGCCAGAAAATCCCAAAATTCCCAAATTTTCCAGGTCCTTCCCTGAATTTTCCACCCCAGAAATACCCGAAATTAAAAAAAAAAAAAAAAAAAAAAAAAAAAAGAAGAAAGAAGAAAAAAAAGGAGGAAAAAGGTAAAAAAAACCCAGCAAAAAAATGCCCAAAAAAAGCCTCTGGAATAGGGGAAATGACAGAAAATTGAATGGAAATTCAGTTTATTGGGAAAGTCCAGGATTGCGGCTTGAGGAGCCCTTGGAAGAGCCCAAAAATTGCCCAAAAAATGCACAAAAAATGCCTGAAAAGGCCCCAAAAAAGCTGGAAAATTGGGGAAAATTCTGGAAAAATCCCTAAAATTCCAACAGGATGGAACTCAAGGGACGTTCCCAGATTTTCCTGGCACTTTGAAAGGTTTGAGCCTTGAGGAGCACCTGCAGGAGCCCCAAAATTGCCCAAAAATCTCACAAAAATTGGCCGAAAATGCCCAAAAAATGCCCCAAAAATGCTGTAAAAATGGGAAAAATCTGGAAAAATCCCTAAAATTCCAATGGGATCCGACCCAAGGAACATTCCCAGATTTCCGTTGCTCTTTGAAGGGTTTGAGGGTTGAGAAACACCAGGGAGAACCCAAGAAACACCCCCAAAAATGCCCCAAAACAACCCCAAAAACGCCAGAAAAAAGGGAAAATTCCCATAAAATTCCATTTTTTTGGGGATTTGGGATTTACATTTGTCTGGGGTTGGCATGGGGCCGCAGCAGCACCGGCACAGCCCCTGGGCACAGCCAAAAACCACCCAAAAAACGCCCGAAAAACACCAAAAAACACCAGAAAAAAAGGGAAAAATCCCAGAAAATTCCATTTTTGGGGTTTTTTTTTTGGGATTTGGTTCTGACCTGTGCCTGGGGTTGCTGTGGGGCCGCAGCAGGACCCGGCACAGCCCCTGGGCGCAGTCCTTGCCCACCAGCCCGTGCGGGTGCACCCGGTGCGGCCGATCCTTCCACACCAAACACGCCGTGACCGAAACCTCCGGGATCCCCTCGCAGTGCTGCAGCTGGGGGGATAACGGGGAAAACGGGAAAATGGGGGAAAGTCAGGGGAAAATGGGGAAAAGTCAGGGGGAAATGGGGAAAAGTCAGGGGAAAATGGGGCAAAGTCAGGGGAAAATGGGGAAAAGTCAGGGGGAAATGGGGAAAAGTCAGGGGGAAATGGGGAAAAGTCAGGGGAAAATGGGGAAAAGTCAGGGGAAAATGGGGAAAAGTCAGGGGGAAATGGGGAAAAGTCAGGGGAAAATGGGGCAAAGTCAGGGGCAAAAGTCAGGGGAAAATGGGGAAAAGTCAGGGGAAAATGGGGAAAAGTCAGGGGGAAATGGGGAAAAGTCAGGGGAAAATGGGGAAAAGTCAGGGGGAAATGGGGAAAAGTCAGGGGAAAATGGGGCAAAGTCAGGGGCAAAAGTCAGGGGAAAATGGGGAAAAGTCAGGGGAAAATGGGGAAAAGTCAGGGGGAAATGGGGAAAAGTCAGGGGAAAATGGGGAAAAGTCAGGGGGAAATGGGGAAAAGTCAGGGGAAAATGGGGAAAAGTCAGGGGAAATGGGGGAAAAGTCAGGGGGAAATGGGGAAAAGTCAGGGGGAAATGGGGGAAAAGTCAGGGGAAAATGGGGGAAAAACAGGAAAATGGGGGAAAGTCAGGGGAAAATGGGGAAAAGTCAGGGGGAAATGGGGAAAAGTCAGGGGAAAATGGGGAAAAGTCAGGGGGAAATGGGGGAAAAGTCAGGGGGAAATGGGGAAAAGTCAGGGGGAAATGGGGGAAAAGTCAGGGGAAAATGGGGGGAAAAACAGGAAAATGGGGGAAAAACGGGAAAATGGGGGAAAAGTCAGGGGCAAAAGTCAGGGGGAAATGGGGAAATGGGGGAAAGTCAGGGGGAAATGGGGAAATGGGGGAAAGTCAGGGGGAAAAGTCAGGGGGAAAATGGAGAAAAGTCAGGGGGAAATTGGGGGAAAAGTCAGGGGGGAAATGGGAGGAAAGTCAGGGGAAAATGGGGGAAATGTCAGGGGGGAAATGGGGGGAAAATGGGGGAAAAGTCAGGGGGAAACTGGGGGAAGTCAGGGGGAAAATGGGGGGAAAAGTCAGCGGAGAAATGGGGGAAATGTCAGGGGGGAAATGGGGAAAAGTCAGGGGAAAATGGGGAAAAGTCAGGGGGAAATGGGGAAAAGTCAGGGGGGAAATGGGGGAAATGTCAGGGGGAAATGGGGAAAAGTCAGGGGGAAAATTCGGGGAAAATGGGGGAAAATTTGAGGAAAGTCAGGGGGGAAAGTTGGGGTAAAGTCACGCTCTCGGTGCTGTTCTCCCCGATTTTCCCCCAATTTCTCCACGATTTTTTTCCCAATTTTTTTCCCGATTTCCTCTTTTTTTTCGCCATTTTTCCCCATTTTTCGCCCCTCGATGCTGGGCAGGGTGCGGTTGCTGTCGGTGCTGCTCTCCCCGAGGATGCTCCCGGCCGATCCCAAACCCCCCAAATCCATTCCCGATTTTCCCCAATTTCCCCCCGATTTTTCCCGATTTTTTCCCAGTTTTTTTTTCCCGATTTCCCCCATTTTTTCCCCATTTTTCGCCCCTCGATGCTGGGCAGGGTGCGGTTGCTGTCGGTGCTGTTTTCCCCGAGGATGCTCCCGGCCGATCCCAAACCCCCCAAATCCATTCCCGATTTTCCCCAATTTCCCCCCGATTTTTCCCGATTTTTTCCCAGTTTTTTTTTCCCGATTTCCCCCATTTTTTCCCCATTTTTCGCCCCTCGATGCTGGGCAGGGTGCGGTTGCTGTCGGTGCTGTTTTCCCCGAGGATGCTCCCGGCCGATCCCAAACCCCCCAAATCCATTCCCGATTTTCCCCAATTTCCCCCCGATTTTTCCCGATTTTTTCCCAGTTTTTTTTTTTTCCCGATTTCCCGCATTTTTCCCCCATTTTCTCCCACCTCGATCGTGGGCAGGGTGCGGTTGCTGTCGGTGCTGTTTTCCCCGAGGATGCTCCCGGCCGATCTCCCCTCGCACTCGTAGCGGAATCTCATCCCGCGCTGCTTCGGCTGCTCCGTGATCACCAAGCGCGGCCTCGCCGCCCTTTCCGCCCTCTCGAACGTCTCCAAAGCCTCCGTTTTCCCGGATTTTCCCGGTTTCGCCGCCTTTTCGGGCCCCAGGCAGAGCCCGCGGAGGCTCCGGGCCAGCGGCGGCTCCCGGGGGACGGAACCGCGCGGGACCAGGCGGGGAAGGGCCCGGGGGGCGGCGGGCGCGGGCTCGGGGTGGAAGCCGTCCTCCTTCATCACCTCCTCCAGGATCTCTGCGGAGGGAAAAAAACCGGGATTTGGGGGAGTTTTGGGGAGAAAATCCGGAATTTCGGCGGAAAAATGGGGAATTTCGGGGGAAAAATGGGGAATTTCGGGGGAAAAATGGGGAATTTCGGGGGGTTTGGGAAGGGCTCGGGGTGGAAGCTCCTCCTTCATCACCTCCTCCAGGATCTCTGCGGAGGGAAAAAAACCGGGATTTGGGGGAGTTTTGGGGAGAAAATCCGGAATTTCGGCGGAAAAATGGGGAATTTCGGGGGAAAAATGGGGAATTTCGGGGGGTTTGGGAAGGGCTCGGGGTGGAAGCTCCTCCTTCATCACCTCCTCCAGGATCTCTGCGGAGGGAAAAAAACCGGGATTTGGGGGAGTTTTGGGAGAAAATCCGGAATTTCGGGGGAAAAATGGGGAATTTCGGGGGAAAAATGGGGAATTTCGGGGGAAAAATGGGGAATTTCGGGGGGTTTGGGAAGGGCTCGGGGTGGAAGCTCCTCCTTCATCATCCCTGCGGAGGGAAAAAAACCGGATTTTGGGGGGTTTTTGGGAGAAAATCGGGAATTTCGGGGGAAAAATGGGGAATTTCGGGCGAAAAATGGGGAATTTCGGGGGAAAAATGGGGAATTTCGGGGGAAAAATGGGGAATTTCGGGGGGTTTGGGAAGGGCTCGGGGTGGAAGCTCCTCCTTCATCACCTCCTGCAGGAGCTCTGGGAACGGGAAAAATGGGAATTTCGGGGGTTTTGGGGAGAAAATCCGGAATTTCGGGGGAAAAATGGGGAATTTCGGGGGGTTTGGGAAGGGCTCGGGGGGCGTCGGGAGCGGGCTCGGGGTGGAAGCTCCTCCTTCATCACCTCCTGCGGGAGCTCTGGGGAGAAAAAACCGGGATTTTGGGGAAAAATTGGGAATTTGAGGGGGAAAAAATGGGGAATTCCGGGGAGTTTGTGGAGAAAAATGGGAGAAAACGGGGAATTTCGGGGGTTTGGGGAGGGCTCGGGGGCCTCGGGAGAGCGGTCGGGATGGAGCCCGTCGTCCTTCATCACCTCCTGCGGGAGCTCTGCGGGGAGGAAAACGGGAATTTCGGGGGTTTTTGGGAGAAAATCCGGAATTTCGGGGGGTTTGGGGGGAAAAAATGGGAATTTTCGGGGGAAAAAACGAGAACTTAGGGGGGTTTGGGGAGGATTTATGGGGGGAAAATGGGAAATTTCGGGGGTTTGGGGAGGGCCCGGGGGGCGTCGGGAGCGGGGTCGGGGTGGAAGCTCCTCCTTCATCACCTCCTGCAGGAGCTCTGCGAACGGGAAAAATGGGAATTTGGGGAGTTTAGGATGAGTTCTGGGGAAAAAAGCGGGAATTTCGGGGAGTTTGTGGAGAAAAATGGGAAAAAATGGGGAATTTCGGGGGGTTTGGGAAGGGCTCGGGGGGCGTCGGGAGCTGGAAGCTCCTCCTTCATCACCTCCTGCGGGAGCTCTGCGGGGAGAAAAAACCGGGATTTTGGGAGTTTTTGGAGTGAAAATGAGGCTTTTCGGGGGCTTTGGGGGAAAAAAATGGGAATTTTCCGGGAGTTTGTGGAGAAAAATGGGAAAAAATCGAGATTTCCGGGGGAGAAAATCGGGAATTTCGGGGGGTTTGGGAGGATTTCTGCAGGAAAAATCGGGATTTTAGGGGGGTTCGGGAGGATTTCTGGGAGTAAAACCGGAAATTTCGGAGGGTTTTGAGGGGAAAACGGCAATTTCAGGGTAAAAATGGGGAATTTCGGGGCAAAATGGGGAATTTCGGGGGTTTGGGAAGGGTTCGGGGAGCCTCGGGCTGGAAGCTCCTCCTTCATCACCTCCTGCAGGATCTCTGGGGAAAACAGGAATTTGGGTGAAAAATCGGAATTTTTGGGGGGAAAAATGAGGATTTTCGGGCGAAAAATCGGGAATTTCGGGGGATTTGGGGGGAAAAAAAGGGAATTTTCGGGGGCTTCCGGGGGCAAAAACGGGATTTTAGGGGGGTTCGGGAGGATTTCTGGGGAAAAAAATTGGAAATGAGGGGGATTCCGTGGGATGTCTGAGGGGAAAATCAGGAATTTCGGGGGGGTCGGGAGGGAATTCCAGCCCAGATCCCAAATCCCAAATCCGGGAGGGATTTCTGGGGTTCAGATCCCAAATTTGGGGTCGATCCCGGCGCTCTCTGCCCTGATTCCCCCCGGGATGGGGGATGGGACCCGACCCCTCCCCGAATTCCCAAAATCCCGAATTCCCGAATTGCTAAATCCCCCAAATCCCCCAAATCCCGAATTCCCAAAATCCCAAATTCCCAAAAATCCCAAATTCCCGAACCCCCGAATTCCCAAAAATCCCGAATTCCCAAAATCCCAAAATCCCAAATTCCCGAACCCCCGAATTCCCCAAAATCTCGAATTCCCGAACCCCCGAATTCCCAAAATCCTGAAGTCCCAAAAATCCCGAATTTCCCGAATTCCCCAAATCCCGAATTCTGGAATTTCCAAAATCTCGAATCCCTAAAAAATCCCCAATTCCCCAAAATTCCAAATTCCTGAATTCTCAAAATGCCCAAAATCTCGGATCCCCGAATTCCCAAAAATCCCCGAATTCCCCAAATCCCCAAAATCCCGAACTCCCGAATTTCCGAATTTCCGAATTTCCCAATTCCTCCTGGTGGCTCCGGGATCCCGAAATCCCCGGGAGGCGCCGCCGATTCCGAATCCATCGGTTCCACTCACCCAAATCATCTGGAAACGGGAAAAACCGGGAGAAACGGGGGAAAAAACCGGGGGAAAAACCGGGGAAAAACCGGGAAAAACGGGGAAAGAACCGGGAAAAATTGGGAGAAACGGGGAAAAACCGGGGAAAACCGGGGGGAAAACGGGGAAAAAACGGAGGGGAAATGGGGGAAAACGGGGGAAGAAAACGGGAAATATTAGGAGAAACGGGGGGAAAAAACGGGGAAAAACGGGGAAAAAACCGAGAGAAACGGGGGCAAAACCGGGGGAAAAACGGGGAAAGAACCGGGAAAATTGGGAGAAACGGGGAAAAACCGGGGAAAACGGGGAAAAAACAGAGGGGAAATGGGGGAAAACGGGGGAAGAAAACGGGAAATATTAGGAGAAACGGGGGGAAAAACCGGGAAAAAACCGGGAAAAATGGGGGGAAATTAGGAAAAATGGGGAAAATTACGAAAAACGGGGAAAAACCGGGAAAAAACTGGGAAAAACCGGGAAAAATGGGGGAAAATTAGGAAAAACGGGGAAAAACGGGAAAAAACGGGGAAAAAACCGAGAGAAACGGGGCAAAACCGGGGAAAAATCGCGGCGGGTGGGGGGGAATGGGGAAAAATCGGGAAAAACGGGGGAAGAAAACGGGAAAAATTGGGAGAAACAGGAAAAAAACGGGAAAAACGGGGGGGAAATGGGGAAAACGGGGAGAACCCGGGAAAAACGAGAAAAAATGGGGGAAAATGGGAAGAACCGGGGAAAAACCGGGGGAAAAAACCGAGAGAAACGGGGAAAAAAACGGGATCAACGGGAAAAAATGGGGAAAAATGGGAAAAACCGGGGGAAACGGGAAAAAAACGGGGAAAAATCGGGAAAAACGATCCCGTGAGGAGCCCCCGACCGGGAGGGGACACCGGGACCGGACACCGGGAGCGGGAGGGGACACCGGGACCGGACAGGACACCGGGAAAGGGGAGGGGACACCGGGAGCGGGACCGAACACCGGGATGAGGAGAAGACACCGAGACCGGGAGGGGACACCGGGAAAGGGGAAGGGACACCGGGACCGGACACCGAGACCGGGAGGGGACACCGGGACCGAGACCGGGGCTTTACCTGTGCCCGGTGCTCCGTGAGCCATCGCCAGCCCGGGATCCTGCACGGCGGCTCCTACCGGGACACGGCACCGGGACGGCGGCGTCAGCACCGGCAGCGGCACCGGGACAGCCCGAAAGGAGCGAGCCCGGTAAAACCGCGGCAGTCCCGGCACCGGTACCGGAGCCCAACCGGGAGCAGAGCGTGACACCCCCCCGTGACCGCGACCGCCCCGTTAATCCCCCGTTATCCCCCCGGGAGGTGCCGGTTCTGCCACCGGGGGGGATCCCCGGTTCTGCTGCCCCCGTGCCGGTCCCGGTTCTGCCACCGGGAGGGATCCCCGGTTCCGCTCCCCTCGAGCCGGTCCCGGTTCGGGTCCCCCTGGACCGGTCCCGGTTGTGCCACCGGGAGGGATCCCCGGTTCCGCTCCCCCCCGAGCCGGTCCCGGTTGCGCCACCGGGAGGGATCCCCGGTTCCGCTGCCCCGGGGCGGCGCTCACCGAGCGGCAGCGCCATGTCCCGCTCCCGGTGCGGGTCCCGCTCCCGGTGCGGGTCCCGGTGGTCCCGGAGCCGCCGCCGCCGCCCCCCGAGGCCGCGCCGCCGCCGGACCTGGAAATCCCCGCGCGGGCCGCGCCGCCATTGGCTGAGCCCGCCGTGACGTCACCGCCGGGGGCGCGGTCGGGGAAACCCCCACTGGGAGCGCATCGCGCCGCCATTGGCTGAGCGCGCCGGTGACGTCACAGCAGGGAACGCCCCCGGGGAGAGCGCTGGGGGCGGGGCGCGCTCCCATTGGCTGAGCGCGGCGAAGGGGGCGGGGCGGGAAAACCCCCCTCCCGCCGGGGGCGGGCCGCGCTGCTATTGGTGAATAGGTGTGTGACGTCACAAAAGAGGCGGGGTTTGTGACGTTTCCCGCCCCTCATTGGGGTCACGCGGGCGCTGCTCCCGGAAGTCTCGCGAGAGGCGGCGCAGCAAAGATGGCGGCGCCGGGGACGGAGGCGGCGGCGGGGCCGGGCCCGGGCCCGGGGCAGGTCCGGGAGCGAGCGGGGCCCGCGGGCAACGGGGGCGGCACCGGGAACCGGAACGGGAACCGGAACGGGAACCGGAACGGGAACGGCTGGCACCGGACAGCGGGCAGCCGGCCCCGAGAAGGGAGAGGGGCAACGGGGAATGGGAGCGGGAACGGGAACCGGAGCGGGGACCGGGAAATGGGAGCGGGGACAGGGAAAGGGAGCCGGGAGCGGGAACCGGGACCGAGAGTAGGAACCGGGAATGGGGACAGGGAACGGGAGCGGGACCAGAGACTGGGAAAGGGACAGAGAAAGGGACGGGGATCGGGACGGGGCACCGGGACCGGAGACCGGGACAAGGAGCGGGGACCGACCTGGGAGACCGGGGACCGGGACCGTGGACAGGGAAGGGGACAAGGAAGGGGACAGAGACGGACACCGGGAATGGGGCAAGGTCCGGGGTCAAAGTCGGGGACCGGGAACGGGGGAGGGACCGAGAGCAGGAACCGGGACCGGGACGGGACAGGGACCGAGACCAGGGATGGGAACGGGGAAAGGGATCGGGACCGAGACCGGGGCTGAGAACGGGACTGAGACCGGGATGGGGACAGGCTCAGAGAACGGGGACCGAGACCGGGATGGGGACTGGGAACGGCTCCGGTAACGGCACCGAGACTGAGAGCAGGAAGGGGCCGGTACCGGGATGGGGCCGGTACCGGGACAGTGACCAGGAAGGGATCGGTACCGGGACAGGGCCGGTACCGGGCTGGTGTCGATGACTGGGAAGGGCTCGGTGCCAGGAAGGAACCGGTACCAGGCTGGTATTGGTGACCGGGCAGGGGCCGGTACCGGGCCAGTATCAGTGACCGGGAATGGGCCGGTACCAGGCCGGTATCAGTGTCTGGGATGGGGCCGGTACCGGGACAGTGACTGGGAAGGGATCAGTACAGGGCCGGTACCGGGCCGGTATCGGTGACCGGGAAGGAACCGGAAGCCGTACTGCGCCGGTGTCGGTGACCGGGAAGGAACCGGAAGCCGTACTGCGCCGGTGTCGGTGACCGGGAAGGGGCCGGTACCGGGAAGGGATCAGTACAGGGCCGGTACCGGGCCGGTGTCGGTGACCGGCTCTGGTCCCGGTGCTGCGGGTGTCGAGCGGTAACAGCGCTGCCAGGACCGGGACCGGTACCGGGGTGGGGTCAGGGCTGGGATGGTGCCAGTGCCGGTACCGCTGTCTCTGACCGGTTCTGCTGCCACAGGTGTCCAGCAGTAACGGCGCTGCCGGTACCGGTACCGGGGTGGGGTTGGGGTCAGTGTTGGATCAGTACCGGCATCGCTGACCGGTTCCGGTTCTGGTTCCGGTTCCGTTCTCACAGGTTTCCGGCAGTAACGGCGCTGCCGGTACCGGGATGGGGTTGGGGTCGGTACCGGTGTCTCTGACCGGTTTTTCCCCGCAGGTTCCCAGCAGTAACGGCGCTGCCGGTACCGGTACCGGTGCCGGTGCCGAGAGCCCGCAGGGGCAGCAGCCGCAGCAGCAACCGGCACCCAACGCCTGGCAGGTGGTGAAGGGCGTCCTGTTCAGGTGAGCGCCGCGGCACTGAAGGGGTTAACGGGCCCTGTTCAGGTGTGAGCGGCACCGAAAGGGTTAACGGGGCCCTGTTCAGGTGGGGTTTGAGCGGCACCGAAAGGGTTAACGGGGCCCTGTTCAGGTGTGAGCGGCACCGAAAGGGTTAACTGGGCCCTGTTCAGGTGGGGTTTGGGGCCAATGGGGTCATTGGGGTCAATGGGTTCAGGTGAGGTCTGGCCCTGGAGGGGTTAAAGGGGTTGGCACTGGCATTGAAGGGGTTAAAGGGGTCAATGGGGCCCTGTTCAGGTGGGATTTGGGATGCAAGGGGTTAAAGGGGTCAATGGGGCCCTGTTCAGGTGGGATTTGGGATGCAAGGGGTTAAAGGGGTTGGGATCAGGATCACCCCTGAACCCCAAACCCCAGGATCGGGGTCCCCCCAGGGCTGGGACCATCCTGGAACCCCAAATCCCGGGATCGGCATCACCCCAGGACCCCAAATCCTGGGACTGGGATCACCCCAGAACTGAGATCACCCCAGAACCCCAAATCCTGGGACTGGGATCACCCTGGGATCAGGATCACCCCAGGACCCCAAATCCTGGGATCGGGATCACCCCGGAACCCCAAATCCTGGGATTGGGATCACCCCAGGACCCCAAATCCCGGGATCGGGATCACCCCAGGATTGGGATCACCCTGGGATTGGGATCACCCTGAGGTTGGGATCACCCTGGAACCCCAAATCCTGGGATCGGGATCACCCCGGGATCGGGATCACCCCGGGACCCCAAATCCCGGGATGGGGATCACCCCAGAACCCCAAAGCCCGGGATCGGGATCACCCTGGGACCCCAAACCCTGGGATTGGGATTACCCCAGGGCTGGGACCATCCTGGAACCCCAAATCCCGGGATCGGCATCACCCCAGGACCCCAAATCCCGGATCGGGATCACCCCAGGGCTGAGATCACCCCAGAACCCCAGATCCTGGGACTGGGATCACCCTGGGATCAGGATCACCCCGGAACCCCAAATCCTGGGATTGGGATCACCCCAGGGCTGGGACCATCCTGGAACCCCAAATCCCGGGATCGGCATCACCCCAGGACCCCAAATCCTGGGACTGGGATCACCCTGGGATCAGGATCACCCCGGAACCCCAAATCCTGGATTGGGATCAATCCAGGACCATTCTGGAGCCCCAAATCCCGGGATCGGGATCACCCTGGGACCCCAAATCCTGGGATTGGGATCACCCCAGGGCTGGGACCGTCCTGGAACCCCAAATCCCAGGATCGGGATCACCCTGGGACCCCAAATCCTGGGATCGGGATCAATCCAGGACCATTGTGGAACCCCAAATCCCGGGATCGGGACCACCCCGGACCCCAAATCCCAGCCCTGCATTTTCCCTCCCGGTTTCCCCGCAGGATTTTCATCATCTGGGCCATCTCCAGCTGGTTCCGGAGAGCGCCGGCGGCGCCCGAGAGCAGCGGCAGCGGCGGCAGCGCCCGCAGCCCCAGCAGGAACCTCTTCCCCAAGGACACCCTGATGGTGGGACTGGGGTTAAATCTGGGGTTAAATCTGGGATTGTGGGGTTAAAAATGGGATTGGGATTAAATTTGGGATTGGGATTGTGGGATTTGGGATCAGATCTGGGGCTGGGATCAGAGCAACGGGAACAGGGGCAGCGCCCGCAGCCCCAGCAGGAACCTCTTCCCCAAGGACCCCCTGATGGTGGGACTGGGATTAAATCTGGGATTGTGGGGTTAAAAATGGGATTGGGATTAAATTTGGGATTGGGATTAAATTTGGGATTGGGATTGTGGGATTTGGGATCAGATCTGGGGCTGGGATCAGAGCAACGGGAACGGGGGCAGCGCCCGCAGCCCCAGCAGGAGCCTGTTCCCCAAGGACACCCTGATGGTGGGACTGGGATTAAATCTGGGATTAAATATGGGATTGGGGATAAATCTGGGATTGTGGGGTTAAATTTGGGATTGGGATTAAATTTGGGATTGGGATTGTGGGATTTGGGATCAGAGCAGCGGCAGCGGCGGCAGCGCCCGCAGCCCCAGCAGGAGCCTGTTCCCCAAGGACCCCCTGATGCTCAGATTTGGGATTTTGGGGTTAAATCTGGGATTTGGGATTGGGATTTGGGATTTGGGATTGGATCCCAAACTCAGAGGGGATTTCAAGGGCAGATCCCAAATCTGGGGGAGATTTTGGGGTCAGATCCCAGATCTGAGATCCCAACGATCCTGGGGATCCCAGGGACTTTTTGGGATAAATTCCCAGGGATTTGGGGCCGAATTCCCAGAGATATTTAGGCTGAATTCCCAGGGATTTTTAGGCTGAGTTCCCAGAGGTTTTTAGGCTGAATTCCCAGGGATTTTTAGGCCGAATTCCCAGAGATTTTTAGGCCGAATTCCCAGGGATTTTTAAGCTGAATTCCCAGGGATTTTTAAGCTGAATTCCCAGGGATTTTTAAGCTGAATTCCCAGGGATTTTTAAGCTGAATTCCCCGGGATTTTTAAGATGAATTCCCAGGAATTTTTGAGCTGAATTTCCAGGGATTTTTTGAATTAATTCCCACAATTCCAAGGAAATTTTGGGGCTGAATTCCCGGGATTTTTGGGCTGAGTTCCTGGGGATTTTGGGACTGAATTCCCACAATTCCCAGGGGGCATTTTTAGGCTGAATTCCCAAGACTTTTAGCATCAATTCCTAGGAATTTTTGGGATAAATTCCCAGGATTTTGGCCTCATTCCCAGGCATTTTTAGACTGCATTTCCAGGGCTTTTTAGGTTGAATTCCCAAGGATTTTTGGGCTGAATTCCCGGGGATTTTTGAATGAATTTCCACAATCCCCAGGGGCTTTTTTGGGCTGAATTCCCAGGGACTTTTAAGCTTAATTGCCAGGATTTTTGGGGGCCTCATTCCCAGGAATTTTTAGGATCAATTCCCGGGAATTTTTAGGCTGAATTCTCAGGATTTGGGGGCCTCGTTCCCAGGAATTGTGGGATGAATTCCCAGGGGGGATTTTTAGGCTGAATTCCCAGGAATTTTAGGATGATTTCCCAGGGGTTTTTGGTCTCATTCTCAGGAATTTTTGGGGCTGAATTTCCAGGGATTTTTGGCCTGAATTCCTAAGGATTTTTGGGATGAATTCCCAGGGATTTTTGGGATGAATTCCCAGGGATTTTTTGAGCTGGATTCCCAGAAATTTTTAGCACAAATCCCCAGGAATTTTTAGGATCGATTCCCAGGGATTTTTGGGCTGAATTCCCAGGGATTTTTGGGATAAACTCCCAGGGATTTTTGAGCTGAATTCCCAGAAATTTTTAGCACAAATTCCCAGGGATTTTTAGGTTGAATTCCCAGGGATTTTTGGGATAAATTCCCAGAAATTTTTAGCACAAATCCCCAGGAATTTTTAGGATCAATTCCCAGGGTTTTTTGGGTTGAATTCCCAAGGATTTTTGGGTTGCATTCCCAGTATTTTGGGGGCTGATTCCCAGGGATGTTTGGGCTGAATTCCCAGGGATTTTTGGGCTGAATTCCCAGGGATTTTTTGAGCTGGATTCCCAGAAATTTTTAGCAGAAATCCCCAGGAGTTTTTAGGATCGATTCCCAGGGATTTTTGGGCTGAATTCCCAGGGATTTTTGGGCTGAATTCCCAGGGATTTTTGGGATAAATTCCCAGGGATTTTTGAGCTGAATTCCCAGAAATTTTTAGCAGAAATCCCCGGGAGTTTTTAGGATCGGTTCCCAGGGGTTTTTGGGCTGAATTCCCGGGGTTTCTGCCTCCCTCTCGCAGGACCTGTACGTTTACATCTCGGAGCACGAGCACTTCACGGATTTCAACGTCAGCTCGGCGCTGTTCTGGGAGAAACGGGACCTGGTCTACGGCGACTGGACCAGCGGCGACAACGCCGACGGCTGCTACGAGCACTCCGGCGAGGTGGACATCTCCCAGGTGGGCGTTCCGGGGAAATTGGGGGATTCTGGGATTATCCCGAGGAATTTCGGGTCTGGGAATGGGGGTTTGAGGTGGTTCTGGAGTCTGGGAATGGGGATTTGGGGTTGGGAAAAGGGAATTTGGGGTTGGGAAAAGCTACGAGCACTCCGGCGAGGTGGACATCTCCCAGGTGGGCGTTCCGGGGAAATTGGGGGATTCTGGGATTTTCCTGAGGGGTTTGGGGTCTGGGAATGGGGGTTTGGGATGGTTCTGAGGGGATTTGGGGTGAGGAAAAGGGAATTTGGGAATGGGAAAAGGGGATGCTGACGGCTGCTATGAGCACTCCGGGGAGGTGGACATCTCCCAGGTGGGCGTTCCGGGGAAATTTGGGGGATTCTGGGATTTTCCTGAGGGATTTGGGGTCTGGGAATGGGGATTTGGGAGGGTTCTGAGAGGATTTGGGGTGAGGAAAACGGAATTGTGATGATTGCTACGAGCACTCCGGCGAGGTGGACATCTCCCAGGTGGGCGTTCCGGGGAAATTGGGGGATTCTGGGATTATCCCGAGGAATTTCGGGTCTGGGAATGGGGGTTTGAGGTGGTTCTGGAGTCTGGGAATGGGGATTTGGGGTTGGGAAAAGGGAATTTGGGGTTGGGAAAAGCTACGAGCACTCCGGCGAGGTGGACATCTCCCAGGTGGGCGTTCCGGGGAAATTGGGGGATTCTGGGATTTTCCTGAGGGGTTTGGGGTCTGGGAATGGGGATTTGGGGTGGTTCTGGAGTCTGGGAATGGGGATTTGGGGTTGGGAAAAGGGAATTTGGGGTTGGGAAAAGCTACGAGCACTCCGGCGAGGTGGACATCTCCCAGGTGGGCGTTCCCAGAAAATCCCGGGGGTTTTGGGGGATTTTGGGAATTCTGGGGGATTTTGGGAATTCTGGGGTCTGGGAATGGGGCTTTGGGGTGGTTCTGAGGGGATTTGGGGTTGTGGAAAGGGAATTGTGACCGCCGTTGTCGTTACGAGCGCTCCGGGCACGCGGACGTCTCCCGTTTGTTCCCCCAGAGCGTGCAGAGGAACGGCTCCATCTACGTCCACGTTTATTTCACCAAGAGCGGCTTCCACCCCGACCCCCGGCAGAAGAGCCTCTACCGGCGCCTGGCCACCGTGCACACCTCCAGGAGTACGGAATTCCTGACATTTCTGGGAAAACCTGGGAAAATCTGGGAAAATCTGGGAATTCCCAACGATCCCCAACCTTTGGGGTCAAAATTCCCCCAGGAACGGCCCCAAATCCCCCCAAAAACGGCCTCAAATCCCCCAGGGACGGGGTTGGGATCAGCCCTGGGCACCGTGCGCAGCTCCAGGAGTATGGAGATCTGGGAAATTCTGGGAAATTCTGGGATATTTCTGGGAAAATCTGGGAATTCCCAACGATCCCCAACCTTTGGGATCCAAATTCCCCCAGGAACGGCCCCAAATCCCCCAGGGATGGGGAAATTCCCAGTAATTCCCATTTTTGGGATCCAAATTCCCTCAGGAATGGCCCCAAATCCCTCAGGAATGGGGAAATTCCCAGTAATTCCCATTTTTGGGATCCAAATTCCCTCAGGAATGGCTGCAAATCCCTCAGGGATGGGGAAATTCCCAGTAATTCCCATTTTTGGGATCAAAATTCCCTCAGGAATGGCCCCAAATCCCTCAGGAATGGGGAAATTCCCAGTAATTCCCATTTTTGGGATCCAAATTCCCTCAGGAATGGCCCCAAATCCCTCAGGGATGAGGAATTTCCCAGTAATTCCCATTTTTGGGATCGAAATTCCCTCAGGAACGGCCCCAAATCCCCCAGGGATGGGGAAATTCCCAGAAATTCCCATTTTTGGGATCCAAATTCCCTCAGGAATGGCTGCAAATCCCTCAGGGATGAGGAAATTCCCAGTAATTCCCATTTTTGGGATCGAAATTCCCTCAGGAACGGCCCCAAATCCCTCAGGGATGAGGAAATTCCCAGTAATTCCCATTTTTGGGATTGAAATTCCCTCAGGAACAGCCCCAAATCCCTCAGGGATGGGGAAATTCCCAGTAATTCCCATTTTTGGGATCCAAATTCCCTCAGGAACGGCCCCAAATCCCTCAGGGATGAGGAAATTCCCAGTAATTCCCATTTTTGGGATCGAAATTCCCTCAGGAATGGCCCCAAATCCCTCAGGGATGGGGAAATTCCCAGTAATTCCCATTTTTGGGATCCAAATTCCCTCAGGAACGGCCCCAAATCCCTCAGGGATGAGGAAATTCCCAGTAATTCCCATTTTTGGGATCGAAATTCCCTCAGGAACGGCCCCAAATCCCCCAGGGATGGGGAAATTCCCAGAAATTCCCATTTTTGGGATTCAAATCCCTTGGGAATGGAAGGAATCCAATTTTTCCCAAATCCCATTTTTCCCATTTCCCCTTTTTTTCCCATTATTTTCCCCATTATTTTTCCCATTTTTTCCCCGTTATTCTCCTTTTATTTTCCCCATTTTTTCCCCATTATTTTCCCATGATTTTTTCCATTATTTTCCCCATTATTTTCTCCATTACTTTCCCTATTATTTTTCCCATTTTCCCCATTATTTTTCCCATTATTTTTCCCATTATTTTTCCCATTATTTTTCCCATTATTTTTCCCATTATTTTTCCCATTATTTTTTCCATTATTTTCCCCATTATTTTCCCTATTACTTTTCCCGTTATTTTCCCCGTTATTTTCCCCGTTATTTTCCCCATTTTTTCCCCATTATTTTCCCCATTTTTTTCCTATTATTTCCCCATTTTTCCCATTATTTTTCCCATTATTTTTCCCATTATTTTTCCCATTATTTTTCCCATTATTTTTCCCATTATTTTCCCTATTATTTCCCCATTTTCCCCATTATTTTTCCCATTATTTTCCCATTATTTTCCCCATTTTTTTCTCATTATTTTTCCCATTTTCCCCGTTATTTTTCCAATTATTTTCCCCATTATTTTTCCCATTATTTTTCTTCTCATTTTCCCCATTATTTCCCCGTTATTTCCCCGTTATTTCCCCGTTATTTTCCCCATTATTTTCCCCATTATTTTCCCCATTATTTCCCCATTTTTCCCATTATTTTTCCCATTGTTTTCCCATTATTTTTCCCATTTTTTTTTATTATTTTTCCCATTTTCCCCATTATTTTTCCCATTATTTTTCTCATTTTCCCTATTATTTCTCCATTATTTTCCCCATGATTTTCCCCATTTTTTCCCGTTATTTTCCCCATGATTTTCCCCTTTGTTTTCCCCATTATTTTCCCATTTTTCCCATTTTTCAGTGATTAACAAATACAAGCGGAGGCGATTCCAGAAAACCAAAAATCTCCTGACGGGAGAGACCGAGGCCGACCCCGAGATGATCAAGGTGGGAATCCCCAATTTTGGGATTTTGGGGATTTTTTGGGACTTTTTTGGTTTTTTAAGGGATTTTTGGGGGGATTTTTTTGGGGTTAATTTGGGGTTTATTTGGGCTTTTGGGGGGATTATTGGGGGCATTTTTAGGGTCTTTTGGGGGGCATTTTTTTTTTGAGATTTTTCTTGGGACTTTGAGGAAATTATTTTGGGATTTTTAATGAGTTTTTTGGGATTTTTTTCGGGATTTTTGGGATTTTTTGGGGATTTTTCTTGGGGGATTTTTTAGGAATTTTTGGGGGGATTTTTCTTGGGATTTTGGAGGTTTTTTGGGGTATTTTTGGAGTATTTTTTGGGTATATTTTGGGGTTGTTTTATGATTTTTTTGGGAAAATATTTTGGGATTTTTTTGGGGATTCTTTTAGTATTTTTGGGGATTTTTTGGGGTTTTTTTTTGCATTGGGGGAATTTTTTGGGAGAATCTTTTTGGGGTAGATTTTTTTTTTTTTATTTTTGGAGGTTTTAGAATTTTGGGGGAATTTTGGGGGAATTTTGGGGGATTTTTTTAGCATTTTGGGGGGTTTTTCCATTTTTTTGGCTTTTTGGGGGGATTCTTTTTTATATTTTGGAGGGGATTTTTTAGGATTTTTGGGCTTTATTTGAAGATTTCTTTTTAGGGGAGGTTATGGGGAGATTTTTTGGATTTTTGTTTTATTTTTGTGAGGGTTGAATTTTTGGGGGTCTTTTGGGGATTTTTTTGAGTTTTGGGGTTTTTTGGGGGGGGATTTTTTGATTTTTTGGGGGATTTTTTCAGACTTTTGGGAGGGGTTGGGGCTTTTGGTTTTTTGGTGGGGTTTTATTTGTTCTTTGGGGGTTTTTTTGGGTTTTTTTTGGGATTTGCTGCCCAGCCAGCCCTGTGCTTTCCCTGCAGAGAGCCGAGGATTTCGGGCCGGTCGAGGTCATTTCCCACTGGCACCCCAACCTGACCATCAACATGGTGGATGACCACACGCCCTGGGTCAAGGGCAGCGTGCCCCCGCCCCTGGACCAGTGTGAGCAGCTGCAATTTCTGTTTTCCTGCAAAAATTCTCCCAAAAAAATCAAAAATTCCCGAAAAAACCCAAAAATTCCCATTAAAAACGGGGCTGGTTTGGGATCGTGGCATCCCAGTTGCTCCCAGTAGCTCCCAGTTCATCCCAGTCCACCCCAGGGTCAAGGGCAGCGTGCCCCCACCCCTGGACCAGTGTGAGCAGCTGCAATTTCTGTTTTCCTGCAAAAATTCCCAAAAAAATCAAAAAATCCCAGAAGAAAACAAAAAATTCCCATTAAAAACGGGGCTGGTTTGGGCTTTGGTAGCTCCCAGTTCATCCCAGTCCATCCCAGTCCATCCCAGTTCACCCCAGGGTCAAGGGCAGCGTCTCTGACCCCTGGACCAGTGTGAGCAGCTGCAATTTCTGTTTTCCTGCAAAAATTCCCAAAAAAATCAAAAATTCCCAGAAAAAACCAAAAAATTCCCATTAAAAACGGGGCTGGTTTGGGTTTTGGTAGCTCCCAGTCCATCCCAGTCCCTCCCAGTCCATCCCAGTCCATCCCAGTCCATCCCAGTCCATCCCAGGATCAGGGAACCCCAGACCAGTGTGAGCAGCTGCAATTTCTGTTTTCCTGCCTGGGAAAATTCCCCAAAAAATGAAAAATTCTGAGTAAAACCAAAAAATTCCCATTAAAAACGGGGCTGGTTTGGGCTTTGGTGGGTCCCAGTTCATCCCAGTTCTCCCATTTTTCCCCATTTCTCCCATTCCAAATCCCAATTTTCTCCCATTTTTCCCATCCAAATCCCAATTTACTCCCACTTATTCTCCATTTTCTCCCATTTTTCCCCATTTTTCCCATTCCAAATCCCAATTTAATCCCATTTATTCTCCATTATCTCTCATTTTTCCCATTCCAAATCCCAATTTTCTCCCATTTTTCCCCATTTTCTCCCATTTTTTCCATTCCGAATCCCAATTTACTCCCATTTTTCCCCACTTTTCCCCATTTTCTCACCAATTTTTCCCCATTTTTCCCATTCCAAATCCCAATTTAATCCCATTTTTCCCCATTTTCTCCCAATTTTCTCCCATTTTTCCCATTCCAAATCCCAATTTACTCCCATTTTTCCCCACTTTTCTCCATTTTCTCCCATTTTCCCCATTTTTCCCATTCCAAATCCCAATTTACTCCCATTTTCTCCCATTTTTCCCCATTTTTCCCATTCCAAATCCCAATTTACTCCCATTTTCTCCCATTTTCTCCCATTTTTCCCCATTTTTCCCCATTTTTCCCCATTTTTCCCCATTTTTCCCCATTTTCCCCCATTTTCTCCCATTTTCTCCCATTTTTCCCATTCCAAATCCCAATTTACTCCCATTTTTCCCCATTTTCTCCCACTTTTCCCCATTTTCCCCCATTTTTCCCCATTTCTCCCATTCCAAATCCCAATTTATTCCCATTTCTCCCATTCCAAATCCCCATTTTCTCCCATTTATTCTCCATTTTTCCCCATTTCTC
The DNA here is from genome assembly GCA_036010785.1 of Ammospiza maritima maritima. NCBI lineage: Eukaryota > Metazoa > Chordata > Aves > Passeriformes > Passerellidae > Ammospiza > Ammospiza maritima. The sequence continues at coordinate 259,728 of CM069697.1, read as the reverse complement.
CCATTCCAAATCCCAATTTACTCCCATTTTCCCCATTTTCTCCCACTTTTCCCCATTTTCTCCCATTTTCCCCCATTTCTCCCATTCCAAATCCCAATTTACTCCCATTTTCCCCCATTTTTCCCCATTTCTCCCATTCCAAATCCCCATTTTCTCCTATTTATTCCCCATTTTCCCCCATTTTTCCCCATTTCTCCCATTCCAAATCCCCATTTCCTCCCATTTTTCCCCATTTTCCCCCATTTCTCCCATTCCAAATCCCCATTTTCTCCCATTTTTCCCCATTTTCTCCCACTTTTCCCCATTTCCCCCCATTTTTCCCCATTTCTCCCATTCCAAATCCCCATTTTCTCCCATTTATTCTCCATTTTTCCCCATTTCTCCCATTCCAAATCCCCATTTTCTCCCATTTATTCTCCATTTTTCCCCATTTCTCCCATTCCAAATCCCCATTTTCTCCCATTTATTCTCCATTTTTCCCCATTTCTCCCATTCCAAATCCCCATTTCCTCCCATTTTCCCCCATTTTCCCCCATTTCTCCCATTCCAAATCCCCATTTTCTCCCACTGCCCCCATTTCCCTCCCGTCTGACCCCGATTTCTCCCCAATTCCCCGTTTTTTTCCCCCCCGCAGACGTGAAGTTCGACGCGCTGAGCGGGGATTATTTCCCCATCCTGTACTTCAACGACTACTGGAACCTGCAGCGCGATTACTTCCCCATCAACGAGTCCGTGCGGCGGCTGCCGTTCCGTCTGTCCTTCTGCCCGCTGTCGCTGTGGCGCTGGCAGCTCTACGCGGCGCAGAGCGCGCGCTCGCCCTGGAACTTCCTGGGCGAGGACCTGTACGAGCAGAGCGACGAGGAGCAGGACTCCGTCAAGGTCAGAATTCCAATTTTCAATTTTTACCATTTCTTTCCAATTTTTTCCTGATTTTTCTATGGTTTTCCCTGGCTTTTCTGTGAATTTTCCCCGTTTTTTTCTGAGTTTTCTGAGGTGTTTTAGGGCTTTAGTGTGGATTTTTCGTGATTTTTTCCCAATTTTTCTACAACTTTTCCCCCATTTTTTCTACAATTTTTCTACAATTTTCCCTGATTTTTCTAGAAATTTTCCTAAACTTTATGCCGTTTTCACCAATTTTTCTATAATTTTCCTTGATTTTTCCCTGATTTTTTTCCCAAGGGTTTTTGGGGTTTAGTAGGGATTTTCCCCAATATTTTCTATGATTTTCCCCATATTTTCCATGATTTTTTCCCATATTTTTACAATTTTTCCCAATTTTCTCTTGATTTTTTCCCCCAACTTTTCCTTGATTTTTAGACAATTTTTCCCCAATTTTCCCTCAATGTTTCTCGCATTCCAATTATTTTTCCCTGATTTTTTCTGAGTTCTTTTAAGAGATTAGTGCAGATTTTCTTCAGGTTCTTTTGAGGTTTGGTGCAGAATTTTCCTGGGGTTTTTTAGGGGTTTCGAGCAGGTTTTTTGGGGTTTTTTGGGGTTTTTCTGGGATTTTGGGGTTTTTCCGCTCCCCCTGTAACTTCCTGGGCGAGGACCTGCACGAGCAGAGCGACGAGGAGCAGGACTCCGTCAAGGTCAGAAATAAAAATATTTACGTTTTTTCCAGTTTTTTCCTGATTTTTCTATGGTTTTCCCTGGTTTTTCTGTGAATTTTCCCCGTTTTTTCTGATTTTTCTGAGGTTTTTTAGGGCTCTAGCGTGGATTTTTCCCGATTTTTCCCCAATTTTTCCCGATTTTTCTACAACTTTTCCCCCATTTTTTCTACAAATTTTCTATAATTTTCACAATTTTTCTACAATTTTTCCCTGATTTTTCTAGAAATTTTCCTAAATTTTATGCCATTTTCCCCAATTTTTCTACAATTTTTCCTGATAGTTTTCCATTACTTTCCATCAATATTTTCCACAATTTTCCCCCAATATTTTTAGAATTTTTCCCAACTTTTTCCCACTTTCCCCCCAATTTCTCATTCATTTTTGGACAAGTTTCTCCAATTTCTCCCTGATTTTTCCCAATTTTCCCCAGATTTTCCCATTTTTTGTGAGTGTTTCCCTGATTTTTATGGGATTTTTTTAGGAGATTAGCACAGATTTTTTTCAGATTTTCCTTCAAATTTCCCCCAATTTTCCTGGACTTTCCCCATTTCCCCACACTTTTTCCCAGTTTTTGGAGGTTTTTCCTGCAGATTTTTCCCCCTTTCCTGCTCCCTCCAGTTCAGTTGCAGAATTCCATCCCCAAATTACCTTTTTTTTTCCCATTTTTTCCCATTTTTTCCGTTTTTTCCCCATTTTCCAGGTGGCTCTGCTGGAGACCAACCCGTACCTGCTGGCCCTGACCATCGTGGTGTCCATCGTGCACAGCGTCTTCGAGTTCCTGGCCTTCAAAAACGGTGACAATTCCCACAAAATCCCCAAAATCCCCCAAATCCCCAAGTTTTTGCATTTTTCCCAACTTTTCCTGGGAATTTATACAAAAATTCCCGGGAATTCAGCCACAAAACCCCCAGAAATTCCAGTTCCTGGCCTTCAAAAACGGCGACAATTCCCACAAAATCCCCACAAAATTCCCCAAAAATTCCCAAAATTCCCAATTTTTCCCAAATTCTCAACTTTTCCTGGGATTTTATACAAAAATTCCCGGGAATTCAGCCCAAAAATCCCTGGGAATTCATCCCAAAACTCCTTGGAAATTCGGCTCCAAAACCCCAGAAATTCCAGTTCCTGGCCTTCAAAAACGGTGACCATTCCCACAGAATTCCCAAATAATTCCCAAAATTCCCAATTTTTTGCATTTTCCCCAACTTTTCCTGGGAATTTATACTAAAAATTCCGGGAAATTCAGCCCAACATTTAGGGGATTCATCCTAAAAATCCCTGGGAATTTGTGCTAAAAATTTCTGGGAATTCAGCTCAAAAAATCCCTGGGAATTCATCCCAAAACTCCTTGGAAATTCAGCCCAAAAACCCCAGAAATTCCAGTTCCTGCTCTTCAAAAACGGCGACAATTCCCACAAAATTCCCAAAAGTCCCAACTTTTCATGGGAATTTTTCCTAAAAATCTGGGAAATTCAGCTCAAAAATCGCAAATATCCCTGGAAATTCAGCCCAAAAATTTAGGGGATTCATCTTGAAAATCCTGGAAAAATTCATCCCAAAAATCCTGGGAATTCTTCCTAAAAACTCCTTGGAAATTCAGCCCAAAAAACCCAGAAATTCCAGTTCCTGGCCTTCAAAAACGGTGACCATTCCCACAGAATTCCCAAATAATTCCCAAAATTCCCAATTTTTTGCATTTTCCCCAACTTTTCCTGGGAATTTATACTAAAAATTCCGGGAAATTCAGCCCAACATTTAGGGGATTCATCCTAAAAATCCCTGGGAATTTGTGCTAAAAATTTCTGGGAATTCAGCTCAAAAAATCCCTGGGAATTCATCCCAAAACTCCTTGGAAATTCAGCCCAAAAACCCCAGAAATTCCAGTTCCTGCTCTTCAAAAACGGCGACAATTCCCACAAAATTCCCAAAAGTCCCAACTTTTCATGGGAATTTTTCCTAAAAATCTGGGAAATTCAGCTCAAAAATCGCAAATATCCCTGGAAATTCAGCCCAAAAATTTAGGGGATTCATCTTGAAAATCCTGGAAAAATTCATCCCAAAAATCCTGGGAATTCTTCCTAAAAACTCCTTGGAAATTCAGCCCAAAAAACCCAGAAATTCCAGTTCCTGGCCTTCAAAAACGGTGACCATTCCCACAGAATTCCCAAATAATTCCCAAAATTCCCAATTTTTTGCATTTTCCCCAACTTTTCCTGGGAATTTATACTAAAAATTCCGGGAAATTCAGCCCAAATATCCCTGGGAATTCATCCAAAAATTTGTGGAATTCATCCTAAAAATCCCTGGAAATTCATCCCACAATTCCCCAGTCCCCGTTCCTGACCCTTTCCCTCTGTTCCCAATGGGATTTTTTCCCCCAAATCCCCATTTTTCTCCATTTCCACTGGGATTTTCCCTCAATTCCCACCCAGAATCCCCAGAATTCCCAGAATTTCCCAGAAATAATTCCCAGAAATTCCCATTTTTCGCAGCCATCCAGTTCTGGAGCAGCCGGCAGTCGCTGCAGTTCCCAAATCCCCATTTCTGACCCTTTCCCTCTCCTTTTATTGGGGTTTTTCCCCCAAAAATCCCAATTTTTCTCCATTCCCAATGGGATTTTTTCCCCCAAATCCCTTGAAATCCACCCAGAACTCCCAGAAATCCCAGAAATTCCCAGAATTTCCCAAAATTCCCATTATTTTCCCAGACATCCAGTTCTGGAACAGCAGTTCCCAAATCCCCATTTCTGACCCTTTCCCTCCGTTCCCAATGGGATTTTTTCCATTTTTCCACCCTTTTTCTCCATTCCCACTGGGATTTTCCCTCAATTTTTCCCCGGAAATTCCCAGAAATCCCAGAAATTCCCAAAATTCCCATTATTTTCCCCAGACATCCAGTTCTGGAACAGCCGGCCGTCCCTGCAGGGGCTCTCTGGGATTCCCAAATCCCCTTTCCCTATAGGAATTTTCCCCCCAAAATCCCCAGTTTTGACCCTTTTTCTCCATTCCCAATGGGATTTTTTGCCCCAAATCCCCCAAATCCCTCCCAGAATTCCCAGAAATTCCCAGAATTTCCCAAAATTCCCAAAATTCCCATTATTTTTCAGACATCCAGTTCTGGAGCAGCCGGCCGTCCCTGCAGGGGCTCTCGCTGCGCTCGCTGTCCCTCCGTTCCCAGTGGGATTTTTCCCATTTCTGACCCTTTTTCTCCATTCCCAATGGGATTTTTTCCCCCAAAAAGCCCCAAATCCCTGAATTCCATCCCAGAAATTCCCAGAATTTCTCATTTTCCCCAGACATCCAGTTCTGGAACAGCCGGCAGTCCCTCGAGGGGCTCTCGGTGCTCTCGCTGTCCCTCGGTTCCCAGTGGGATTTTTCCCTTTTTTTTCCCATTTTTTCACTGTTTTTCTCCATTCCCACTGGGATTTTTGCCCCAAATCCCCCAAATCCCACCCAGAATTCCCAAAATTCCCATTATTTCCCCAGACATCCAGTTCTGGAACAGCCGGCCGTCCCTGCAGGGACTCTCGGTGCTCTCGCTGTCCCTCCGTTCCCACTGGGATTTTTGCCCCAAATCCCCCAAATCCCACCCAGAATTCCCAGAATTCCCATTATTTTTCAGACATCCAGTTCTGGAACAGCCGGCAGTCGCTGCAGGGACTCTCGGTGCTCTCGCTGTCCCTCCGTTCCCAGTGGGATTTTTCCCTTTTTTTTCCCATTTTTTCACTGTTTTTCTCCATTCCCACTGGGATTTTTGCCCCAAATCCCCCAAATCCCACCCAGAATTCCCAGAATTCCCATTATTTTTCAGACATCCAGTTCTGGAACAGCCGGCAGTCCCTCGAGGGGCTCTCGGTGCGCTCGCTCTCCCTCCATTCCCAGTGGGATTTTTCCCATTTCTGACCCTTTTTCTCCATTCCCACTGGGATTTTTGCCCCAAATCCCCCAAATCCCACCCAGAATTCCCAAAATTCCCATTATTTTTCAGACATCCAGTTCTGGAACAGCCGGCAGTCCCTCGAGGGGCTCTCGGTGCGCTCGCTCTCCCTCCATTCCCAGTGGGATTTTTCCCATTTCTGACCCTTTTTCTCCATTCCCAATGGGATTTTTGCCCCAAATCCCCCAAATCCCACCCAGAATTCCCAAAATTCCCATTATTTCCCCAGACATCCAGTTCTGGAACAGCCGGCAGTCGCTGGAGGGGCTCTCGGTGCGCTCCGTGTTCTTCGGGGTGTTCCAGTCGCTCGTGGTGCTGCTCTACATCCTGGACAACGAGACCAACGTGGTGGTGCAGCTCAGCGTGCTGGTGGGGCTGCTCATCGACCTCTGGAAGATCACCAAGGTCATGGACGTCAGGGTCAGTCTGGGGAGAAAACCACAAAAATCGGGAAAGTTGAAAAAACGGGGGAAAACGGGCGAAAAAACGGCGAGAAACGGGTGAAAAATGGGGATAAAATGGGTAAAAGGCAGCTCAGCGTGCTGGTGGGGCTGCTCATCGACCTCTGGAGATCACCAAGGTCGTGGACGTCAGGGTCAGTCTGGGGAAAAAAACGGGGAAAATGGGAAAAATGAAAAAAATGAGGAAAAGCAGTGAAAAAACTGTGAAAAACAGTCGAAAAATTGGGGTTTATTTGGGAATTATTTGGGATTTTTCCGTGGGGTTAATTTGGGATTTTCCCAAGGATTCATTTTGGATTTTTGGGGTTTTTTGGCAGCTGGACCGGGAGCAGCGAGTGGCCGGGCTCCTGCCCCGGCCGCGCTTCACCGACAAATCCACCTACGTGGAGAGCTCCACCAAGGTGTACGACGACGTGAGTGGCAGTTCGGGGGTTCCCGGCGATTCCAGGGCATCGGGGGATTTGGGATGGGCCCAAAATTCCAGCGGGAGCCCCCAAAAATCACCCAGGAGGGATTCCCATGGATGGCCCCGAATCGGTGCCACAGTGACCCCAAACTGCCCCAAACCAACCCCAAACCAACCCCAAACCCCCAAAAAACCCAAACCCCCCCATTCTGAGGGGTTTTGGGGGTGCATTCCCCATTTCCAGACGGCGTTCCGGTACCACAGTGACCCCAAACCAGCCCCAAACCCCCTCAAACCCCCCAAAACTCCCCCAAACCAACTCCAAACAAACCCAAACCAGCCCCAAACCCCCTCAAACCCCCAAAAAAGCCCCAAATGCCCCGTTCTGAGGTTTTTTGGGGTGTTCCAGATGGCGTTCCGGTACCACAGTGACCCCAAACCAGCCCCAAACTCCCCCAAATCCCACAGAATCCCCCCAAACCAGCCCTAAACCAGCCCCAAACCCCCAAATCCCCCAAATCCCCCGTTCTGAGGTGTTTTTGGCTGTTCCAGATGGCGTTCCAGTACCACAGTGACCCCAAATCCCCCAAACCCCCCGTTCTGAGGTGTTTTTTGGCTGTTCCAGATGGCATTCCGGTACCACAGTGACCCCAAATCCCCCCTAACCAGCCCCAAATCCCCCAAATCCCCCGTTCTGAGGTGTTTTTTGGGGTGTTCCAGATGGCGTTCTGGTACCACAGTGACCCCAAATCCCCCAAACTCCCCGTTCTGAGGTGTTTTTCGGGGTGTTCCAGATGGCGTTCTGGTACCACAGTGACCCCAAATCCCCCAAACCCCCCGTTCTGAGGTGTTTTTTGGCTGTTCCAGATGGCGTTCTGGTACCACAGTGACCCCAAATCCCCCCCAATCCCCCAAACCCCCCGTTCTGAGGTGTTTTTGGCTGTTCCAGATGGCGTTCTGGTACCACAGTGACCCCAAATCCCCCCCAAATCCCCCAAACCCCCCGTTCTGAGGTGTTTTTTGGCTGTTCCAGATGGCGTTCCGGTACCTGTCGTGGATCCTGTTCCCGCTGCTGGGCTGCTACGCCGTGTACAGCCTGCTGTACCTGGAGCACAAGGGCTGGTACTCCTGGGTGCTCAGCATGCTCTACGGCTTCCTGCTCACCTTCGGTGAGTCCTGGCAGCGCCCCAGACTGCCCTGAAATAGCCCTGGAAAACTCCCAAAAAGTTCCCAAAATATCCCTGAAATGGTCCCAAAAAATTCCCAAAATGTTCCCCAGATATTCCTGAAATATTCATGAAATATCCCTGGAAATGTCCCCAAAATATCTCTGAAATGTCCCTGGAAATGTCCCCAAAATATCCCTGAAAAATTCCCAAAATGTTCCTGAAATATTCCCAAAATGTGCCTCAAAATATCCCTGAAATAGCCCCCAAAATAGTCTCAAAATATCCCTGAAATAGCCCCAAAATATTCCTGAAATAGCCTCAAAATATTGTCAGAATAGCTCCAAAGTATCACTGAAATAGCCCCAAAATATCCCTGAAATAGCCCTGAAATATTCCTGAAGTGTTCCCAAAATATCCCTGAAAAATTCCCAAAATGTTCCTGAATTATTCCCAAAATGTGCCCTAAAATATCCCTGAAATATCCCCCAAAATGTTCTTGAAATGTTCTCAAAATATTCCCAAACTATTGTCAAAATATCCCGAAAATATTCCTGAAATATCCCTGGAAATGTCCCTGAAATATCCCATCCCCCAAAAACGTTCCTAAATCCCCTAAAAATGTTCCTAAATCCCCCAAAATCATCCCCAAATCCCCAGGATTCAATGATTCCTCAAGACCTTCACACCTGAAATTACCAAAACCGCTCCTAAACCCCTAAATCACCTCTGAAACCCCCAAATTGTTCCTAAATCCCCCGAAAACGTTCCGAAATCCCCTAAGAATGTTCCTAAATCCCCCAAAACCCTCCCCAAATCCCAGTTTTTCCCCAGGATTCCTCACCACGATGAGCTCCCATCCATGGTCCCTCAACACCTTCAACCCAAATTTCCCCAAAATCATTCCCAAACCCCCAAAAATGTTCCTAAATCCCCTAAAAATGTTCCTAAATCCCTTAAGAACGTTCCTAAATCCCCCAAAACCCTCCCCAAATCCCAGTTTTATTCCAGGATTCCTCACCCCAATGAGCTCCAGTCCATGGTCCCTCAACACCTTCAACCCAAACTTCACCAAAATCGACCCTAAACCCCAAAATCACCTCTGAAACCCCCAAAATGTTCCTAAATCCCCCGAAAACGTTCCTAAATCCCCTGAAAACATTCCTAAATCCCCCAAAACCATCCCCAAATCCCAGTTTTTCCCCAGGATTCCTCACCACGATGAGCTCCCATTGGCGCTCCCTCGACACCTTCAACCCCAAAATTCCCAAAATCGCTCCCAAACCCCCAAATCACCTCTGAAAACCCCAAAATGTTCCTAAATCCCCCAAAAATGTTCCTAAATCCCCTAAAAATGTTCCTAAATCCCTTAAGAACGTTCCTAAATCCCCCAAAACCATCCCCAAATCCCAGTTTTATTCCAAGATTCATCACCACTACACGCTGCTGCTCTGGTGGATCCTCGCCTGCAAACCCTTGAAACCTTCACCTCCAAACCACCCAAAATGGCTCCCAAACCCTCCAAAATGCTCCTAAATCACCCAAAAATGTTCCTAAATCCCTTAAGAACGTTCCTAAATCCCCTAAAACCATCCCCAAATCCCAGTTTTATTCCAAGACTCATCACCACCATGAGCTCCCGTTGGTGCTCCCTCAACACCTTCAATGCCCAAATTCCCGAAATTGCTCCTAAACCCCCAAATCCCCCCAAACCCCCAAAATGTTCCTAAATCACCCAAAAACGTTCCTAAATCCCTTCAGAACGTTCCTAAATCCCCCAAAACCATCCCCAAATCCCAGTTTTTCCCCAGGATTCCTCACCACGATGAGCTCCCATTGGCGCTCCCTCGACACCTTCAACCCGAAAATTCCCGAAACTTTTCCCAAAGCCCCAAATTGTTCCTAAATCCCCCCAAAAACGTTCCTAAATCCCCCAAACGGTTGCTAAAGGCCCTTGTGCGGGCAGGGTTCATCACGATGACGCCGCAGCTGTTCATCAATTACAAGCTGCAGTCGGTGGCGCACCTGCCCTGGCGCATGCTCACCTACAAGGCCCTCAACACCTTCATCGACGACCTGTTCGCCTTCGTCATCAAGATGCCCATGATGTACAGGATAGGCTGCCTGAGGGACGGTGAGAGGGGGTTTGGGGTGAATTTGGGGGGTTTTGGGAAATTTTGGGGGGAGTTTGGAGGTTCTAGAATGAAATTTGGGGGATTCCAGAGGGAGTTTTGGGGTTCCAGAAAGGGAATTTTGTGGTTCTAGGAGGGAGTTTTGGGGATTCCAGGTGCCCGTGATGTACAGGATAGGCTGCCTGAGGGACGGTGAGAGGGGGTTTTGGGGTGAATTTGGGGGGTTTTGGGGTGAATTTGGGGGGTTTTGGGACATTTTGGGGGGTTCTAGAATGAAATTTGGGGGATTCCAGAGGGAGTTTTGGGGTTCCAGAAAGGGAATTTTGAGGGATTCCAGGCAGAATTTGGGGGATTCCAGGTGCCCGTGATGTACAGGATAGGCTGCCTGAGGGACGGTGAGAGGGGGTTTTGGGGTGAATTTGGGGGGTTTTGGGACATTTTGGGGACTCTAGAAGAAAATTTGGGGGATTCCAGAGGGAGTTTTGGGGTTCCAGAAAGGGAATTTTGTGGTTCTAGGAGGGAGTTTTGGGGATTCCAGGTGCCCATGATGTACAGGATAGGCTGCCTGAGGGACGGTGAGAGGGGGTTTTGGGGTGAATTTGGGGGGTTTTGGGGTGAATTTGGGGGGTTTTGGGACATTTTGGGGGGTTCTAGAATGAAATTTGGGGGATTCCAGAGGGAGTTTTGGGGTTCCAGAAAGGGAATTTTGAGGGATTCCAGGCAGAATTTGGGGGATTCCAGGTGCCCGTGATGTACAGGATAGGCTGCCTGAGGGACGGTGAGAGGGGGTTTTGGGGTGAATTTGGGGGGTTTTGGGACATTTTGGGGACTCTAGAAGAAAATTTGGGGGATTCCAGAGGGAGTTTTGGGGTTCCAGAAAGGGAATTTTGTGGTTCTAGGAGGGAGTTTTGGGGATTCCAGGTGCCCGTGATGTACAGGATAGGCTGCCTGAGGGACGGTGAGAGGGGGTTTTGGGGGGGATTTGGGGGGGATTTTGGGGTGAATTGGGGGGGTTTTGGGACATTTGGGGGAAGTTTTGGAGGTTCCAGGTGGAATTTTGGGGATTCCAGAGGCAGTTTTGGGGTTCCAGAAAGGGAATTTTGAGGGATTCCAGGCAGAATTTGGGGGATTCCAGATGCCCGTGATGTACAGGATAGGCTGCCTGAGGGACGGTGAGAGGGGGTTTGGGGTGAATTTGGGGGTTTTGGGACATTTTGGGGACTCTAGAAGAAAATTTGGGGGACTTGAGAGGGAATTTTGGGGTTCTGGAAGGGATTTTTGGGGATTTGAGAGGGAAATTTTGGGGTTCAGGAAGGAAATTTTGGGGATTTAGAGAGGGAAATTTGGGGTTCCGGAGGAGATGCCCGTGATGTACAGGATAGGCTGCCTGAGGGACGGTGAGAGGGGATTTTGGGGGGAATTTGGGGGGTTTTGGGACATTTGGGGGGATTTGGGGGGATTTGGGGAATTGAGAGGGAGTTTTGGGGTTTCTAGGTGGAATTTTGGGGTTCTAGAAGGGAATTTTGGGGATTTCAGAGGGAGTTTTGGGGTTCTATTATGAAATGTTGGGGATTTGAGAGGGAATTTTGGGGATTTGAGAGGGAAATTTGGGGTTCCGGAGGAGATGCCCGTGATGTACAGGATAGGCTGCCTGAGGGACGGTGAGAGGGGGTTTGGGGTGAATTTGGGGGGTTTTGGGACATTTTGGGGCGATTTTGGGGGTTCTAGAATGAAATTTGTGGGATTTGAGAGGCAGTTTTGGGGTTCCAGAAAGGGAATTTTGAGGGATTCCAGGCAGAATTTGGGGGATTCCAGATGCCCGTGATGTACAGGATAGGCTGAGGGGTTTTGGGGAATTTCTGGGGATTTTTGGGATTTTGAGGGGATTTTTGAGACTTTTTGGGATTTTTTGGCAAATTTGGGGGGATTTTGGGGGTTCCAGAAAGGGAATTTTGGGTTCTGGAGGAGATGCCCGTGATGTACAGGATAGGCTGCCTGAGGGACGGTGAGTGGGATTTTGGGGTGAATTTGGGGATTTTGGGGCAATTTTTGGGACTTTTAGGGATCTTTTGGCAAATTTGGGGGAATTTTGGGGGATTTTGGGGGTATCAGAAAGGGAATTTGGGGTTCCAGAGGAGATGCCCGTGATGTACAGGATAGGCTGCCTGAGGGACGGTGAGAGGGGAATTTGGAGTGGATTTGGGCTGAATTTGGGGGATTTTGGGAAATTTGGGGGATTTGGGGGATTCTAGAAGAAAATTTGAGTGATTTCCGAGGGAATTTTGGGGTTTGCAGGTAGAATTTGGGGGTTCCAGAAAGGGAATTTTGGGAATTTGATGTGGCAATTTGGGATTCTAGAGAGGACCTTTGTGGATTCTGGAAAGGAATTTTGGGGTTCTGCAGGGAAATTTTGGGGATTTGAGTCAGAATTTTAGGGTTCCAGAAGGCACTTTTGGGGATCCAAAAGGAAATTTGGGGGGTTTCAGAGGGAATTTTGGGGTTTCCAGGTGGAATTTTGGGGTTTCCAGGTGGAATTTTGGGCGTTCCAGAAGGGATTTCAGGAGGGGAATTTGGGGGATTCGAGTTGGAATTTGGGGTTCTAGAGAGGATCTTTGGGGATTCTAGAAGGGAATTTTGGGGTTCCAGAAGGAAATTTGGGGATTTGAGATGGAATTTTTGGGGTTCCAGAAGGAAATTTGGGGTTTCTAGAAGGGGTTTTTGGGGAATTTTAGAGAGAATTTGGGGGATTTGAGAGGGAATTTTGGGGTTTCCAGGTGGGATTTTGGAGATTTGAGAGGGAATTTTGGGGTTTCCAGGTGGGATTTTTGGGGAGATTTGAGAGGGAATTTTGGGGTTTCCAGGTGGGATTTTTGGGGAGATTTGCGAGGGAATTTTGGGGTTTCCAGGTGGGATTTTGGAGAGATTTGCGAGGGAATTTTGGGGTTTCCAGGTGGGATTTTGGAGAGATTTGCGAGGGGAAATTTTGGGGTTTCCAGGTGGGATTTTTGGGGAGATTTGAGAGGGAATTTTGGGGTTTCCAGGTGGGATTTTTGGGGAGATTTGCGAGGGAATTTTGGGTTTCCAGGTGGGATTTTGGAGAGATTTGCGAGGGAATTTTGGGGTTTCCAGGTGGGATTTTTGGGGAGATTTGAGAGGGAATTTTGGGCTTCTAGAAGGGAATGTTGGGGGATTTCAGACAGAATTTTTCTGAATTCTCCCCCGATTTCCCCAAATAAACCCCCCAAAAAATCCGAATTTTCCCCGAATTTTCCCCGAAAACCCCAAAAAAACCCCAAATTTTCCCGAAATCACCCGAATCTCCCCCCTGGTGTCTCCCCCAGACGTGGTGTTCTTCATCTACCTGTACCAGCGCTGGATTTACCGCGTGGACCCCACGCGCGGTCAACGAGTTCGGGGGCACCGGCGAGGCCCCCCCGGCCCCCCAGAGCCCCCCCGAGGGCAAAAAGAACGACTGAGAGCGCCCCTCCCCCAGCCGGAACCTTCCAGAACCTTCCCCCCGCGCCGGGGGCCCGGGCTCCCATTGGCCAGCTGGGCTTTTGGGGGGATTTGGGGGTTTTTTGGGGGTTATTTTGGGTTATAAAACCCCAACACCTCCTCTCCTCTTGGAGTCCCATTGGCCAGTTGGGATTTTGGGGGGATTTTAGGGTTTTTTGGGGGGATTCTTGGGTTATAAAACCCCAAAACCTCCTCTCCTCTTGGGTTCCCATTGGCCAGTTGGGACTTTGGGGGGATTTTGGGGTTTTTTGGGGGGATTTTGGGTTATAAAACCCCAAAACCTCCTCCCCTCCCGGGTTCCCATTGGCCCAATTGGGGTTTGGGGGGATTTTGGGGGGTGACACCTCCTGTCCCCTCCCCTCCCGGGGTCCCATTGGCCAGTTGGGATTTTGGGGGGATTTTGGGTTTTTTTGGGGGGTGGCACCTCCTGTCCCCTCCCCCTCCCGGGGTCCCATTGGCCAATTGGGATTTTGGGTTTTTTTTTGGGGGGTGACATCTCCTGTCCCATCCCCTCCTGGATTCCCATTGGCCAGCTGGGGTTTGGGGGGATTTTGGGGGGATTTTTGGGTTTTTGGGGGGTTATTTTGGGTCTATGAAACCCCAAAACCCCCTCTCCTCCTGGGTTCCCATTGGCCAGTTGGATTTTGGGGGGATTTTGGGGTTTTTTGGGGGGCTGACACCTCCTGTCCCCTCCCCTCCCGGGCTGAGCTCCCATTGGCCAGTCGGGATTTTGGGGGTTTTTGGGGGGGATTTGTCACCTCCTGTCCCCTCTGGGTTCCCATTGGCCAATCGGGATTTTGGGGTTTTTGGGGTTTTTGGGGGGATGTCACCTCCTCTCCCGCCCCCTCCCGGGTTCCCATTGGCCAATCGAGATTTTGGGGGGATTTTGGAGATTTTTGGGGGTGTCACCTCCTGTCCCCCTCCCCTCCCGGGTTCCCATTGGCCAGTCGGGATTTTGGGGGGATTTTGGGGTTTCTCACCCCCTGACGCCTCCCCTCCCGCCCCTCCCGGGTTCCCATTGGCCAGTCGGGATTTTGGGGGGTTTTTGGGGTTTTTTGGGGGGGATTTGTCCCCTCCCGCCCCCCGGCGCCCCCTGCCGGTGTCCGGTGTCGCTCCCGGTGTTGTCGCGTCCCCGTCGTGCTCCCATCCATCCATTGTCCGGTGTGGTAGGAAAAGTGTCCACGGAGCCATAAAGAGCTGATTTCACCCCAAAAATAATCCGGGTTTTGATTTCCCTCCCGCTTCGGGGTTGAACCGTTTTTGGGGGGCTTTTCCAATTTTTTGGGATGATTTTCCCCCATTTTTGGAGGATTTTCCCCATTTTTGGGGGGGTTTTCCAATTTTTGGGAGGATTTTCCCCATTTTTGGGAGGATTTTCCCCATTTTTTGGGAGGATTTTCCCCATTTTTTGGGGGATTTTCCCCAATTTTTTGGGGAGGATTTTCCCCATTTTTTTGGGAGGATTTTCCCCATTTTTTTGGGAATTCCAATTTGATGTTTCCCCAGCCCGTTAGTGCTCGCAAAGTCGCCTGGGCGGAAGCCAGCCTCCATTTCGCGCTCCCCCCTCCTCCCTCCTTTTCTCCAAAGTCCTTTGCAGCTAATCGTGGTCCGCTGGTCCCGTGGTTTGTGAAGGGTCCCGTTAATTTGGGGAGGGGTCCTGGTGGTCCCGTTATTCAGGGAGCGGTCTCGGTAATTTGGGAGGGGTCCCGGGGGCTCCCAGTAATTTGGGAGGGTCCCGGGTCCCGTAATTCAGGGAGGGGTCTTGGTAATTTGGTAATTTGGGGGGGTCCCGAGGGTCCCTCCCGGGCCGATCCCGGTCCCGCCGTTGGATTCTGGCCCTGGAGGGGTCCTTTAATTCGGGGAGGGGTCTCGGTAATTTGGGGAGGGGTCCCGGGGATCCCCGTTAATCTGGGAGGGGTCCCGGGGGTCTCTCGGTGTCCCCGGGCTGTCGCTGTCATCAGGGGGCGTGTCTTGGCCGTAGCCCACAGCCCCAGCGCACGGAGGTCCCGCCTGTTCCTATTGGCGGAAAGGGGCGTGGTTCCGTGCTTTGATTGACAGCACAGCGGTCCAATGGTGAGGGAGGAAAGAGGCCACGCCCCTTCCGCGGGACCGGAGCGCGCGCGGCGGCTCCGGAACCTCAAAACCGAACCACCCCCCTCCCCTCTCCCCCCCTCCCCCCCTCTCCCCCCCACCGAACCCGGGGAATCCAAAACCGAACCCGGGACCCCCGGAACCGATCCCGAACCCCCGCCATGGACCCGGAGCCGGAGCCAGACCCGAATCCCGGAGCCGCCCCGACCCCCCCGGCAGCGGCAGCGGCAGCGGCAGCGGGGGGGAAGCGGCGGCGGTTCACGGTTCGGCAGGAGGGCCCCGGAGAATCCCCGGTACCGGCGGTGGCGGGAGCGGAACCGGGGACCGAGAACGGGGAACGGGGGAGGGGGCGGGACCGCGACCGGGACCGGGACCAGGACCGGATCCGACGGAACCGGAGACCCGGGGACCGCGGGAAGGGACGGGACCGGGATGGGGGCGACCGGGAACGGGACCGGGGGCCGGGGACGGGAGGGGTGGGGATACCGGGGGTCCCGGGAGTGACCGGGTCCCCAGGAATGACCGGGACCGGGGACATCACGGGGGACCGGGAAAGGTCCGGGGGGTGGCCCCGGTGTCCCCGGTGTGACCGGAGCTGTCCCCGGAGCCTGTCCCGGTGTCCTCGGTGGGACCGGAGCTCTCCCGGTGTGACCGGAGATGTCCCCGGAGCTCTCCCGGTGTGACCGGAGCTCTCCCGGCGTCCCCGGTGTGACCGGAGCTGTCCCCGGAGCTGTCCCGGTGTCCTCGGTGGGACCGGAGCTCTCCCGGTGTGACCGGAGATGTCCCCGGAGCTCTCCCGGTGTGACCGGAGCTCTCCCGGCGTCCCCGGTGTGACCGGAGCTGTCCCCGGAGCTGTCCCGGTGTTCCCGGTGTGACCGGCGCTGTCCCGGTGTCACCGGCGCTGTCCCGTGTCCCCGCCAGGTCCCGTCGCTGTTCAGAGCCTCCTCCGCGCCTGCCCCGGTGCCGGTTCCGGTTCCGATCCCGCCCGGTCCCGGTTCTTACGCTGAGTTCGTGTGAGGGGCTCGGGGGCAACCGAGAAGGACCGGGAGCAGAACCGGGAGCGGGATCAGAACCGGGAGCGGGATCAGAACCGGGAGCAGAACCGGGAGCCGGGACCGGGATCCCGGACCACCGGAGCCGCCCCCTCGGGAGCCCTCCCGGGACCTCCGGGACCCCTCCCGACCCCCGGGGAGCAGAGCCGGGAGCAGAACCGGACCGGGAGCAGAACCGGGACCGGGGCCAGGGCCGGGCTGAGCCGCGGGAGGTTCCGGCCGTGCCCGCGATCAAGCGGGCACCAGGAGCAGCAGCATCATCGTCAGCCCGCGGCAGGTGGGCGGGGCCGTGTCGCGACATGGGCGGGGTCTGTCCATGGCAGGTGGGCGGGGCCGTGTCGCGACATGGGCGGGGTCTGTCCATGGCAGGTGGGCGGGGCCGTGTCGCGACATGGGCGGGGTCTGTCCATGGCAGGTGGGCGGGGCCGTGTCGCGACATGGGCGGGGTCTGTCCATGGCAGGTGGGCGGGGCCGTGTCGCGACATGGGCGGGGTCTGTCCATGGCAGGTGGGCGGGGCCGCGTCGCGACATGGGCGGGGCCGTCCCTGATGTGGCGGGGCTGGGCTCATATCGCGACATGGGGTGTCCCGACCCCCGATATCGCGGGTTTTGGGTTCATGTCGCGACGTGGGGGGTGTGTGCCTGCGGTTAGGGGCTCATGTCGCGACATGGGGGGAGGGTGTGTCCTGGGGCTCATGTCGCGACATGGGGGTGTGTCTCCCTGCTGCTCATGTCGCGACATGGAGGTCTGTCCCTGGGTTGAGCTCACGTCGCGACCCGGGGGGTGCGTCCCCCTGCTGCTCATGTCGCGACATGTGGGGCCTGTCCCCGGGGCTCATGTCGTGACATGGGGGGTGTGTCCCGATATCATGAGATTGGGCTCATGTCACGACATGGGGGCGTCTGTCCTTGGGTGTCCTTGGGGTCGGGCTCGTATCGCGACACAGAGGGCTCATATCACAACGGGGCGTTCATATCGCGACACACGGGACTCATATCGCGACACACGGGACTCATATCGCGACACACGGACTCATATCGCGACACTCACAGGGGCTGATATTGCGATAAGTGGGGGCTCATATCGTGACATTTGGGGGCTCCCATCACAAGACGGGGGGCCCATATCGCGATACGTGGGCGCTCACGTCGCGACGCGCCCGCCCCCAGCGCGGCAATCCCGTGCTGCGCTTCATCCGAAACGTCCCCTGGAGTTCGGGACTCCGGCCCCAGCTTCGCCTCTTCCTCTGGGCACCTCCACCTGCGTCCCATCTGTCCCAGGTGACACCGGCGTCCCAGAGTGACCAAGGGTCCCCAGCAGTGTCCCCAGGTGTCACCACAGGGTCCCCAGGAAGGTCCCCAGGTGTCCCCAGGTGTCGCCCAGGTGTCCCCAGGTGTCCCTCAGGGTGCCCAGGTGTGCCCAGGTGTCCCCCTCAGGGTCCCCAGGTGTGCCCAGGTGTCCCAGGCCCACAGGGTCCCCGTCAGGGTGTCCCCAGGTGTCCCAGGTGTGCCCAGGTGTCCCCTCAGGGTGCCCAGGTGTGCCCCAGGTGTCCCCAGGTGTTGCTGTCTCCAGTCGCAGGTGTCCCCAGGATCAGTGTCCCAGGTGTCCCCAGGTGTCACCTCAGGGTCCCCAGGTGTCCCAAAGTGTCCCCAGGATGTCCCTCAGTGTCCCCTGGTGTGACCAGATGTGCCTCAGGTGTCCCCAAAGTGTCCCCACAGGGTCCCCAGGTGTGCCCAAGGGTCCCCAGGTGTCCCCCAAGTTGTCCCTGAGTTCACCTCTGATGTCCCCAAGTGTCCCCAGGTGTCTCCAAGGTGTCCCCAAAGTGTCCCCTCAGTGTCCCCAGGTGTGCCCAGGTGTCCCCCAAGTGTCCCCTCAGGGTCCCCAGGTGTCTCCAAGTGTCCCCAAATGTCCCCTCAGTGTCCCCAGGTGTGCCCAAGGGTGCCCAGGTGTCCCCAGGTGTGTCCCCAGGTGTCCCCAGGATGCCTCAGTGTCTCCAGCTGTCCCCAGGTGTGTCCCCAGGTGTGCTCAGGTGTGCTCAGGATGTCCCCAGGTGTGTCCCCAGCTGTGTCCCCAGGTGTCCCCTCACTGTCCCCCGTGTCCCCAGCCTGCGCTATCACCACCTGCACCCCGGGTACATCCACGAGCGGCTGCGGGCGCTGGGGCGGAGCTTCGGCCTCCAGGTGCTGCTGCTGCAGGTGGACGTGGTGAGGTGGCACTGTCACATTGTCATTGTCATTGTCACTGTCACATTGTCACTGTCACATTGTCATTGTCATTGTGTCTGTGTCACTGTCACTGTCACTGTCACATTGTCACTGTCACATTGTCATTGTCATTGTGTCTGTGTCACTGTGTCCCTACACCCCCTCCAGGTGCTGCTGCTGCAGGTGGGCGTGATGAGGTGGCACTGTCACGTTGTGTCATTGTCACATTGTCACTGTCATTGTCATCATCACATTGTCATTGTCATTGTGTCTGTGTCATTGTCACTGTCACTGTCACTGTCACTGTCACTGTCATTGTCACTGTGTCCCTACACCCCCTCCAGGTGCTACTGCTGCAGGTGGGCGTGGTGAGGTGGCACTGTCACTGTCATTGTCCTTGTCACCAACAACCTGTCACTGTCCCACTTGTCCCCTCTGTCCCCTCACGTGTCCCACGTGTCCCTGTCCCCTCTCGTGTCCCCATCTCACCCGTCCCTGTCCCCTCACCTTTCCCACCTGTCCCCATCCTGTCCCTGTCTCCCCTGTCCCTCTGTCACCTGTCCCCATCTCAGCTGTCCCTCACTGTCCCGTGTCCCCCTTGTGTCCCCTGACGGTCCCCTGTACCCTGTGTCCCCTGTCCCCTCACTGTCCCCTGACTGTCCCCTCTGTGTCCCCTTTGTCCCCTGTGTCCCCTGACTGTCCCCTGTGTCCCCTCTGTGTCCCCCTTCTGTCCCCTGTGTCCCCTCTGTGTCCCCTCTGTGTCCCCTGACTGTCCCCTATCCCCCAGCGTGACCCCTGTGTCCCCTGACTGTCCCCTGACTGTCCCCTCTGTTTACCCTGACTGCCCCCATCTCACCTGTCCCCTGTGTCCCCTGTGTGTCCCCTGTGTGTCCCCTCACTGTCCCCTCCCTGTCCCCAGCGTGACCCCCAGCAGTCGCTCAAGGACCTGGCCAGGTTTGTCTGCTCACGGACTGCACCCTGCTGCTGGCCTGGAGGTACCGGTGTCCCCAAATGTCCCCAAATGTCACCAATGCACCCAAATATCCCCCAATCCACCCCACCCCAATGTCCCCAGTGTCCCCAATGTCTCCAGTGTCCCCAGTGTCCCCGATGTCCCAAATGTCCCCAAAATGTCCCCAATGTTCCCAATCCCCCCAATGTCCCCAAATGTCCCCAAACATCCCTAAACATCACCAATGTCCCCAATCCCCAAAATGTCCCCAATCCCCCCAATGTCCCCAAGTGTCCCCAAAATACCCAATGTCCCCAATGCCCGCAATCCCCCCCAATGTCCCCACTGTCCCCAGTGATGTCCCCAAATCCCCCCAATGTCCCCAGTGTCCCCAATTCTCCCAATGTCCCCAATGTCCCCCAATGTCCCCAACACTCCAATGCGCCCAATGTCTCCAACATCCCCCAGTGTCCCCAAAATACCCAATGTCCCCAATCCCCACAATGTCCCCAATGTCCCCAACGTCCCCAATGTCCCCAAATCCCCCCAACGTCCCCAATCCTCCCAATACCCCCAGTATCCCCAATGTCCCCAATGTCCCCAATCCCCCAAATGTCCCCAATGATGTCCCCAATGATGTCCCCGATGTCCCCGCCGGTGTCCCCAGCCCGGAGGAGGCCGGCCGCTACCTGGAGACCTTCAAGTCCTACGAGCAGAAGCCGCCGGATCTGCTGAAGGAGCGCGTGGAGCACGACTTCCTGTCCCGGGTCCGTGTCCCCAATGTCCCCAAATGTCACCAAATGTGTCCTCGGGTTCCCCGGGTGTGCCCAGGTGTCCCCAAGTGTCCCCCAAAGTCCCCAAAAGTGTCCCCAGGTGTCCCCAAGTGTCCCCTCGGTGTCCCCAGGATATGTCCAGGTGTCTCCAGGTGTGCCCTCGGTGTCCCCAAATGTCCCCAGGTGTCCCCTCAGTGTCCCCGGGTGTGCCCAGGATGTCCCTCAGTGTCCCCAAACGTCCCCACATGTGTCCTCAGGTGTTCCCAGGTGTGCCAGGTGTCCCCGGAGGTGCCCAAAAGTGTCCCCAGCTGTCCCCAGGATATGTCCAGGTGTCCCCAGGTGTGCCCTCAGTGTCCCCAAATGTCCCCAGGTGTCCCCTCAGTGTCCCCAGGAGTGCCCAGGTGTCCCCAAGTGTCCCCAGTGTGTCCCTAGGTGTGTCCCCATTTGTGCCCTCAGTGTCCCCAAGTGTCCCCAGATGTCCCCAGTGTGTCCCCAGTGTGTCCCCAGGTGTGCCCTCAGTGTCCCCAAATGTCCCCAGGTGTCCCCTCAGTGTCTCCAGGTGTCCCCAAGTGTCCCCTCAGTGTCCACAAGCGTCCCCAGGTGCGCCCAGATGTCCTCAGGTGTCCCCAGATGTCCCCCAGAGCATCCCCAGGTGTCCCCAGGTGTGCCCGGCTGTCCCCAAATGTCCCCTGGACGTCCCCAGATGTCCCCAGGCGTCCCCTGACGGTGCCACCCCCCGCAGGTGACCGACTGCCTGAGCAGCGTCAGGTCCGTCAACAGGACGGACGCGCTGAGCCTGCTGGGGACCTTCGGGGTGAGCGGTGGCACTTGGGGACATCGGGGGGCTGTGACACCTCTGGGCCGTCTCCGTCGGGTTTGTCACTGTGGTGTCCCCTCGGTGTCCCCTCGGGTTTGTCACCTCGGTGTCCCCTCGGTGTCCCCTCGGGTTTGTCACCTTGGTGTCCCCTCTGTGTCCCCATCGGGTTTGTCACTGTGGTGTCCCCCTCTGTGTCCCCTCGGGTCTGTCACCTTGGTGTCCCCTCTGTGTCCCCATCGGTTTGTCACTGTGGTGTCCCCTCTGTGTCCCCTCGGGTCTGTCACCTTGGTGTCACCTCTGTGTCCCCATTGGGTTTGTCACTGTGGTGTCCCCTCGGTGTCCCCTCGGGTTTGTCACCTCGGTGTCCCCTCTGTGTCCCCATTGGGTTTGTCACCTTGGTGTCACCCCGGTGTCCCCATCGGGTTTGTCACTGTGGTGTCCCCTCTGTGTCCCCATCGGGTTTGTCGCTGTGGTGTCCCCTCTGTGTCCCCTCGGGTTTGTCACCTCGGTGTCCCCTCTGTGTCCCCTCGGGTTTGTCACTGTGGTGTCCCCTCTGTGTCCCCATCGGGTTTGTCACTGTGGTGTCCCCTCTGTGTCCCCTCGGGTTTGTCACTGTGGTGTCCCCTCTGTGTCCCATCGGGTTTGTCACTGTGGTGTCCCCTCGGTGTCCCCTCGGGTTTGTCACCTCGGTGTCCCCTCTGTGTCCCCTCGGGTTTGTCACCTCGGTGTCCCCTCTGTGTCCCCTCCCGCAGTCGCTGGCGGCCATGGCGGGGGCGTCGCGGGAGGATCTGTCCCTGTGTCCTGGCGTGGGGCCACAGAAGGTGAGGGACAGAAATGGGGACACTGGGGACAATGGGGACACTGGGGATGTTGGGGACATTGGGGACATTGGAGGGATTGGGGACGTTTGGGGGCATTGGGGACAGTGGGGATGTTGGGGACATTGGGGACACTGGGGACAATGGGGACATTTGGGGATGTTGGAGGGATTGGGGACATTGGGGACACTGGGTGTCCTCCTGTCCCTGTGTCCTGGCATGGGACCCCCAGGTGAGGGACAGAAAGGGACAAGTTTGGGGACATTGGGGACATTTGGGGACACTGTGGGGACATTGGGGGCATTGGGGACATTGGGGACATTTGGTGACACCGGTTGCGCTCCTGTCCCCGTGTCCCCAACCAGGCCAAGCGTTTGTTCGATGTCCTGCACGAGCCGTTTGTCAAGGCGCCGCCATGAGCCCCAAAACCCTCAAAAATCACCCCAAAAACCCTCCCAAAAATACCCCCAAAAATCTCCCCAAAAATACCCCAAAATTTCCCGAAAAAATCCCCCAAATACCCCTCAAAATCCTCAAAAATCACCCCAAAAATCCCACAAAAGATCACCCACGCCAAAACTCCACAAAAATCCAAAACAAAATCTCCCAAAAATCCCCCAAAAAATCTCCCAAAATCCTCAAAAACCTCCCCAAAAAACACCCCAAAAATTCTCGAAAAAACCCCCCTGAATACCCCCCCAAATCCTCAAAAATCTCCCTAAAAATCCCCCAAAATCCCCCAAAAAACCAAACCCCCACCAAAACCCCAAAATTCCCAAGATCCCCCAAAAAAGCCCAAAAATAAAAAAAAAAATTCTCCCCAAAAATTCCTCAAAAATCCCCCAAAATATTGCCCCAAAATCCCCCCAAAATCCCAAAAAATCCTTCAAAATCCCCCAAAACCAAAAAGAATCCCCCCAAACCATCAAAAATCCCCCAAATCACAAAAAAATCCCCAAAAATTTTCCCCAAACCCCCCAAAATTTCCCAAAATCCCCCCCAAACACCAAAAAATCGCCCCCAATCCTGAAAAATTCCAAAAATCCCCAAAAACCTCCCAAAAATCCCCCCAAAATCCTCCGAAAATCCCAAGTTCCCCAAAAATCCCTAAACCCCCAAAAATCTCCAAAAAAATCCCCACAAAAATTGCACAAAAATCCCCCAAAAATCCCCAAAATCCCTTAAAAATCCCACAAAAAAAAAAAAAAAAAATCCCGAACTTCCCCAAACACCCCCCCCCCAAAAAAAAAATTGCACAAAAATCCCCAAAATTCCCTCAAAATCGCCCCAAAAGTTGTCCAAAAAAATCCCAAAAAATTGCCTCGAGGTTACCCAAAAATCCCAAAAAATCCCCCCCCCCCCAAAAAAAAAATCCCATTTTTGTGTAATAAAGGACATTTATTTATTTATTTATTTATTTATCGGTGACACAAGTGACAAAGGTA
>CM069697.1:97571-236148 GCA_036010785.1 Ammospiza maritima maritima | reverse complement strand
TTGACCCGGTTCTGGTTCTGGTCCGGTTCGATTCCCCTGACCCGGTTCTGGCCCGGTTCCCCTGACCCGGTTCTGGTTCTGGTTCTGGTTCCGGTTCCCCTGACCCGGTTCTGGTTGTGGCCCGGTTCCCCTGACCCGGTTCTGGTTCAGTTCCCCTGACCCGGTTCTGGTTCTGGTTCTGGCCCGGTTCCCCTGACCCGGTTCTGGTTCTGGTTCCGGTTCGGTTCCCCTGACCCGGTTCTGGTTCTGGTTCCGGTTCCCCTGACCCGGTCCCGGTCCGGTTCCCCCCAGCTGAGCCGGCGGCCGCGCAGGTCCAGGAGCTGCAGCTGCAGCGCGGAGACTTCGAGATCGTCAAAGTGATCGGGAGGGGCGCCTTCAGCGAGGTCAGGGGACACTGGGGACACTGGGGGGACACGGGGGGGACATTGGGGACACTGGGGGGACACTGGGGACACTGGGGACACTGGGGGGACACGGGGGGGACATTGGGGACACTGGGGGGACACTGGGGACACTGGGGACACTGGGGGGACACTGAGGGGACACTGGGGGGACACTGAGGGGACATTGGGGACACTGAGGGGACACTGGGGGGACACTGGGGACACCGAGATTGTCAAAGTGATCGGGAGGGGCGCCTTCAGCGAGGTCAGGGGACACTGGGGGGACATTGGGGGGACACGGGGGTGGCACTGGGGACACGGGGGGTGACACCGAGCCCTGGTGACCCTGCCCGGTGTCCCCTGTCCCCGCAGGTGGCCGTGGTGAGGATGAAGGAGAGCGGGCAGATCTACGCCATGAAGATCATGAGCAAGTGGGACATGCTGCGCCGAGGAGAGGTGGGGACACGCGGGGACACCTGGGGGACACCTGGGGGACACGCGGGGACACCTGGGGGACACGCGGGGGACACCTGGGGACACTAATGGGATGTGTGGGGACATGCAGGGGACACGCGGGGGACACGTCAGGACACTTGGGGATAGTCGGGGACACACAAAGGGACACTTGGGGACAGT
The DNA here is from genome assembly GCA_036010785.1 of Ammospiza maritima maritima. Classification (NCBI taxonomy): domain Eukaryota; kingdom Metazoa; phylum Chordata; class Aves; order Passeriformes; family Passerellidae; genus Ammospiza; species Ammospiza maritima. The sequence continues at coordinate 235,129 of CM069697.1, read as the reverse complement.
CAGGGGACAGTTGGGGATAGTTGAGGACAGTTGTTGAGGACACTTGGGGACACATGGGGACATGTGGGGGACAGTCGGGGGATGTGTGGGGACCTTTGGGGGTAGCTGGGGACAGTTGCTGGGGGACACTCAAGAACACTTGGGGACACACAAGGGACGCTTAGGGACAATGGAGGGACGGTTGGGACACTCAAGAACACTTGGGGACAGTCAGGGGACAGTTGGGGGACATGTCACGACACTTGGGGGCCATCGGGGACAGTGGCAACAGGCGCGCAGGTGGCAGCGGTGTCACTGTCCCTGTCCCTGTCACTGTCACTGTCACTGTCACAGGTGTCGGCAGTGCAGGTGCCAGCGGTGTCACTGTCGCTGTCACCCGGTGCCAGCGCTGTCCCTGTCATTGTCACAGGTGTCCTGTTTCCGCGAGGAGCGGGACGTGCTGGCCCGCGGTGACCGGCGCTGGATCACGCGGCTGCACTTCGCCTTCCAGGACCCGCAGTGCCTGGTCAGGGGACACACCTGTCACCCATGTCACCTGTGTGTCACCTGTGTGTCACCTGTGTGTCACCTGTGTGTCGCCTGTGTCACCTGTGTGTCACCTGTGTGACCTCCGTGTCACCTCCGTGTCACCTGTGTCACCTCTGTGTCTCCTGTGTCTCCTGTGTCACCTCCGTGTCACCTGTGTCACCTTTGTGTGCCCTGGGTCACCTCTGTGTCCCCAATGTCCCCAAGCTGTCCCCGCAGTACCTGGTGATGGAGTACTACACTGTCCCTGTATCCCTGTGCTGTCCCCAATGTCCCTGTGTCCCCAATGTCCCCAATGTCCCCAGTGTCCCCAATATCCCCATGTCCCCAGTGTCCCTGTGCTGTCCCGTGTCCCCAATGTCCCTGTGGTGTCCCAGTGTCCCCAATGTCCCCAATGTCCCCGCAGTACCTGGTGATGGAGTACTACATTGTCCCCAATGTCCCCAATGTCCCCAGTGTCCCCAGTGTCCCCAGTGTCCCCAATGTCCCCGCAGTACCTGGTGATGGAGTACTACATTGTCCCCAATGTCCCCAATGTCCCCAGTGTCCCAGTGTCCCCAGTGTCCCCAATGTCCCCAATGTCCCCGCAGTACCTGGTGATGGAGTACTACATCGGCGGGGACCTCCTGACGCTGCTCAGCAAGTTTGGGGACCGGCTGCCGCTGACCATGGCGCGCTTCTACCTGGCCGAGCTGGTGATGGCCATCGACTCCGTGCACCGCCTGGGCTACGTGCACCGGTGGGGACACTGGGGACATCGAGGGGACACTGGGGGGATTGGGGACATCAGGGACATTGGGGGACACTGGGGACATTGGGGAGACTGGGGGGATTGGGGACACTGGGGACATTGGGGCCAGCGACTCCATGCACCGCCTGGGCTACGTGCACCGGTGGGACATGGGGACATTGGGGGGATTGGGGACATCAGGGACATTGGGGACATCGGGGGGATTGGGGACATTGGGGGGACATGGGGACATGGCCATCAACTCCATGCACCGCCTGGGCTACGTGCACCAGTGGGTCAGTGGGGACATTGGGGACATCAAGGGGATGTGGGGACATTGGGACACTGGGGGGACATGGGGACATGGACACCGGGAAAATGAGGGGGATGTGGGGACAAGGGGATGTGGGGACATTTGGGGACACGGGAAGGACATTGAGGGACATGGAGGGACACAGGGCGGACTGGGGGGGTTTTATAGGAGAGGGGGGGTCTGGGGACCATGACAGGGGGAGGTGACAAAGGCCACCCCTCCCACAGGGACATCAAACCTGACAACATCTTGCTGGACCGCTGGGGACACATCCGGCTTGGGGACTTCGGGTCCTGCCTGCGCCTGGGGCCCGATGGCACCGTGAGTGACACCGGGGGGACATTGGGGACATGGGCGGGACACGGGGGGGACACAAGAGAGGGACACGGAGCTCAACACTACGAGCACCTGGAGAATTCCCCTGGCCCCATGTCCTCAATGTCCCCAATGTCCCCAATGTTCTGAATGTCCCCAAGTCCCCACAATGTCCCCAACGTCCCCAATATCCCCAATGTCCCCAGTGTCCCCAATCCCCCAAATGTCCCCATTGTCCCCAATGTCCCGATGTCCCCAGGTGCGCTCAGCTGTGGCCGTGGGCACCCCAGATTATCTGTCCCCAATGTCCCCAATCCCCCCGATGTCCCCGATGTCCCCAATGTCCCCAATCCCCCCAATTGTCCCCATTGCCCCCAATGTCCCCGCTGTCCCCAGGTGCGCTCGGCGGTGGCCGTGGGCACCCCCGATTACCTGTCCCCCGAGATGCTCCTGGCCGTCGAGGACCCCTCGCTGTCGTACGGCCCCGAGTGCGACTGGTGGGCGCTGGGGGTCCTGGCCTACGAGATGTTCTACGGGAGACCCCCGTTCTTCGCCGACACCGTGCTCGAGACCTACGCCAAGATCCTGCACTTCCAGGTGCGCGCTGGGAGCGCTGGGAGGGACTGGGAGGGACTGGGAGGGACTGGGAGGGACTGGGAGAGACTGGGAGAGACTGGGACAAACTGGGACAAACTGGGAGGGAACTGGGATGGACTGGGAGGGAATGGGGGGGGAATGGGAGGGACTGGAAGGAATGGGGGGAAATGGGAGCGACCGGGAGGGTGCTGGGGGGGAATGGTGGGGACTGGGAGGGACTGGGAGGGATTGGGAGAGGAATGGGGGGGACTGGGAGAGTGCTGGGAGAGACTGGAGATACTGGGAAGCACTGGGGACACACTGGGTGGCACTGGGCAGCACTGGGAGATACTGGGATCATACCGGGCGGCACTGGCAGGCACTGGGACCATACTGGTTGGCACTGGGAGGCACTGGAGGATACTGGGAAGAACTGGGCCATACTGGTTGGCTCCGGGGCCATACTGGTCAGCACTGGGACAATACTGGGAGTCTACTGGTCAGCACTGGGACCATACTGGTCAGCACTGGGACCATACTGGGCAGCACTCGGAGGCGCTGGAAGGCACTGGGACCGTACTGGTCGATACTGGGACCATACTGGGTGGCACTGGAGGGCACTGGGACCGTACTGGTGCCATACTGGTCGATACTGGTGTCACACTGGTCACCGCCCCCCCCCCCGCCACGATGCCCAGGACCACCTGCACCTGCCCGACACGGATGACGATGACGATGACGGCGGCAGCGCTGACGAAGGCCCCGGAGGCTCCCGGGCCGTTCCCGCGGCCGCGCGCGCGCTCGTGCGGGGCCTGCTGTGCGCGCCGGGCGCGCGCCTGGGCCGCGGGGGCGCGCGCGACTTCCGGGCGCTGCCGCTGTTCGCGGGCACGCGCTGGCGCGCGCTCCGCCGCTGCCCCGCCCCCTTCGCGCCCAGCGCCGCCGGCGCCGCCGACACCTCCAACTTCGACGTGCTGGACGATTGCCTGAGCCAGCCGGTGAGCGAGGGGTTAAACCCGGGATAAACCCGGGATAAACCCGGGATAAACCTGGGGTAGATTGCCTGAGCCAGCCGGTGAGCGAGGGGTTAAACCCGGGATAAACCCGGGATAAACCTGGGGTAGATTGCCTGAGCCAGCCGGTGAGCGAGGGGTTAAACCCGGGATAAACCCGGGATAAACCTGGGGTAGATTGCCTGAGCCAGCCGGTGAGCGAGGGGTTAAACCCGGGATAAACCCGGGATAAACCTGGGGTAGATTGCCTGAGCCAGCCGTGTGAGCGAGGGGTTAAACCCGGGATAAACCCGGGATAAACCTGGGGTAGATTGCCTGAGCCAGCCGGTGAGCGAGGGGTTAAACCCGGGATAAACCCGGGATAAACCTGGGGTAGATTGCCTGAGCCAGCCGGTGAGCGAGGGGTTAAACCCGGGATAAACCCGGGATAAACCTGGGGTAGATTGCCTGAGCCAGCCGGTGAGCGAGGGGGTTAACCCGGGATAAACCCGGGATAAACCTGGGGTAGATTGCCTGAGCCAGCCGGTGAGCGAGGGGTTAAACTCGGGATAAACCCGGGATGGATCCCGGATAGATTGCCTGAGCCAGCCGGTGAGGAACGGGTTAAACACAGGATAAAACCCAGGATAAACCCGGGATAAACCTGGGATGGATCCCAGATAGATTGCCTGAGCCAGCCAGTGAGGAATGGGTTAAACACGGGATAAAACCCGGGATTAAACCGGGATAAACCCGGGATAGATCCCAGATAGATTGCCTGAGCCAGCCGCTGAGGAACGGGTTAAACACGGGATAAAACCCGGGATTAAACCCGGGATAAACCCGGGATAAACCTGGGATACACCAGGGATAAACCTGGGATTGACCAGGGATAAAACTGGATAAACCCAGGATAAACCCAGGATAGATCCAGGCATGATAGATCCAGGATAAATCTGGGAGAAACCTGTGATAAACCCAGGATAAACCAGGGACAAACCTGGGACAGATCTGGTATAAACCCGGGATAGATCTGGGATAGATCCAGGAAAAACCCAGGATAAACCCGGGACAAACCCAGGACAGATTCAGGATAAATCCAGGATAGAGCTGGGATAAACCAGCTCTAGATCCGGGGTAAACCCAGGATAGATCCAGGATAAACCCGGGATAGATCCAGGATAAACCTGGGACAGATCCAGGATAAACCCGGGATAGATCCAGGATAAACCTGGGACAGATCCAGGATAAACCTGGGACAGATCCAGGATAAACCTGGGACAGATCCAGGATAAACCCGGGATAGATCCAGGATAAACCTGGGATAGATCCAGGATAAACCTGGGACAGATTCAGGATAAACCAGGGATAAACCCGGGATAGATCCAGGATAAACCCGGGACAGACCCAGGATAAACCCGGGACTGACCCGGGTCAGACTGACCCTGTTCCCCCCGCAGGAGCTGCCGGGGGGAGCCCGCGGAGCCCCCCGAGCTGGGGCTGCACCTCCCGTTCGTGGGCTACTCGTACGCCCGCAGCGAGCACGAGTGGGTCTGGGGGCAGCCGGGGGGGCTGGGGGGCCTGAGGGACCGGGGGCATCCGGAGGGAATCAGAGAGACTGGGGGTGTTTTGGGTCTGGGGGATTTGGGAGGATTGGGGGGGTCAGGGGGACCGGGGGGTCATGGGGTCAAAGGGGTCTGGGGGCGTCAGAGGGACTGGAGGGGTCTGGAAGGGTCAGAGGGGTCTGGGGGCTCCGGGGGACTTTGGGGGGGTCAGAGGAACTGGAGGGGTCAGAGAGACTGGGGGTGTTTTGGGTCTGGAGGGGTTTGGGAGGATTGGGGGGGTCAGGGGGACCGGGGGGGTCAGGGGGGTCAAAGGGGTCTGGGGGCGTCAGAGGGACTGGAGGGTCAGGGGGCTCAGAGGGGTCTGGGGGTTCTGGGGTCCAGGGGGGTCTGGGGGAGTCTGAGGGGTCTGGAAGGGTCAGAGGGGTCTGGGGGCTCCGGGGCGGCTTTGGGGGGGTCAGAGGGTCTGGGAGGGGTCTGGGGGTGTCAGAGGGACTGGGGGGGTCTGGGGGGGGGGGGGGGTCAGAGATACCAGGAGGGGTCTGGGGGGGCCAAAGAGAACGGGGGGGTCAGAGGGGTCTGGGGGCGTCAGAGGGGTCTGGGGTCGTAAGAAGGCCCAGGGGATCTGGGGGGATCTGGGGGGTTTGAGGTCCAGGAGGGTCTGGGGGAGGTCAGAGGGATCCTGGGGGTCTGGGGGGGCCAGAGGGGTCTGGGGGCGTCAGGGGGACCGGGGGGATCCGGGGATCAAGAGCGGGACCAGGAGGGTTTGGGGTCTGGGGGCGTCTGAGGTCTGGGGGTTTTGGGTCCAGGGTGGCCTGGGGGCGTCAGGGGGGTCTGGGGGCGTAAGAGGGATTGGGGGGAGGTCTGAGGGAGTTTGGGGGACCAGGGGGGGAATTCGGGGTCTGGGGTCCTGGGGGTCCGGGGGGGTCTTGGGGGTCTGGGGGGGGCCTGAGCGACCGAGGGGGTCTGGGGGCACAATGGAAATGGGGGGGGGGGGGTCTCCAGGTGACCCCCGCCCCGTTTTCAGGGATGAGGAAGAGGAGGAAGAGGAGGAAGAGGAGGATGAGGATGAGGAGTGGGACCAGGACGCGGCCATGGAGCCGGAGGGGGAGTGGGGGACGCCCCCCGAGTCGGGGACCCCCCCCGGGCACCGGGACCCCCTTGGCCATAGCGACCCCCCCCCGCAAGGGGACGCCCCCACCCCCGGGGGCGCTCCCGCCCTCGGGACCCCCCCCCTCAAAAAGAGCCCCCCCCGCCCACGGGGACCCCCATGGAGGGGCCCCCCCAAAAAGGACCCCCCCCCACCCACGGGGACCTCTGAACTCACGGGACCCGCGCCCCAAAAGGGACCCTCACCCCATAAGAGACCCTCGCCCCGGAAAGGGCACCCCCCACGCCCGAGGACGCCCCCTCCCCGAAAATCGCCGCCCCCCACCCCCGAGGGGAGCCCCCCCCAAGAATCCCACCTCCCACCCAAAGCCCCGCCCCCTGCCCAACCCGCGGGACCCCCTCCCCAAAAAGGGGTCCCTGCCCCCCCCACGGCGCCCCCAGCCCAGGGACCCCCCCCGGCCAAGGGGGCCCCCCCCAGGACGCCCCCCCCGGGCACGGAGCCCCCCGGGAACCGCCGGTACGTGGGGGGGGGAGGGGGGGGGCCGGGACCGGAATTCGGGGAGGGGGCGGGGGGTGATGGGAGGGGTCGCGAGTCCCGGGATTTCGGGGATTTCGGGGATTTCGGTGTCGATGAGGGGGAAAAGGAGGTCCCGGGGAGGGGGTCCGAATCCCGGGGGTCTAGTTTGGGGTCAGTGCCCGGGTCCGGGGGGTCCCGGTTCGGGTGTCCCGGTTCGGGTGTCCCGGTTCAGGGTGTCCCGGTTCGGGTGTCCCGGTTCAGGGGGGTCCCGGTTCGGGGTCACTGCCCGGTTCAGGGTGTCCCGGTTCAGGGGGTCCCGGTTCGGGTGTCCCGGTTCGGGGATCCCGGTTCGGGTGTCCCCATGCAGCCGCCGTTCCCGCAGGTGTCGGTGGCGGCCCCGGTGGCGGTGCCGGCGGCGGTGCCGGTGTCGGTGCCGGTGTCGGTGTCGGCGGTGCCGGTGGCGGTGCCCGCGGTGCCGGTGTCGGTGCCGGCGGTGCCGGAGTCGGTGCCGGAGCTGCGGGAGGCGCTGGCCCAGGAGCGGCGCGGGCGGGAGGAGCTGGAGCGGGAGCTCGGCAAGCTGCGGGCGGCGGGACAGGGGCTGGCCCGGTACGGAACGGGACACCGGGGACACCGGGAACACCGGGGACAGCGGGGGGACAGCGGGGACAGCGGGACAGGGGCTGGCCCGGTACGGAACGGGACAGCGGGGACACCGGGGACAACGAGGGGACAGCGGGGGGACAGCGAGGGGACACCGGGGGGACAACGGGGACAGCGGGACAGGGGCTGGCCCGGTACGGAACGGGACAGCGGGGACAACGAGGGGACAGCGAGGGGACACCGGGGGGACAACGGGGACAGAGGGACAGGGGCTGGCCCGGTACGGAACGGGACAGCGGGGACAGCGGGGGGACAGGGGGGACAGCGGGACAGGATGGGGACAGCAGGGACAGCGGGGACAGCGGGGATGCCGAGGGGAAACGAGACAGGGAGGGGACCACGGGGACAGCGCGGGGACAGCGGGACCGGGAGGGGACAGCGGGGACAGTGGGGGCACAACGGGACAGGATGGGGACAGCGGGGGGGACAGTGGGACTGGAAGGGGACAGCTGGGACACCGAGGGGACAACGAGGGGACAGCGGGACCGGGTGGGGACAGCGGGACCAGAAGAGCGGGGACAGTGCGGGGACAGCGGGACAGAAAGGGGACAACGGGACCGAAAGGGGACAGCGGGACCGGGAGGGGGTCCGGGGGTGTCCCCGCACTGTCCCCAAGTGTCCCCAAGTGTCCCCTCCCCGCAGGCGGCTGCAGGAGGCCGAGAGCCGCAACCTGGAACTGGAAGCGAAACTGCGGCGGCTGCAGAGCGACCCCCCCGGGCCGGGGCCGCCCCCGCCCCAAGGCAAGGACCCCTCCCCAAAAAAATCCCAGTGACACCCCCAAGAATCTCCCTAAAATCTCAATGACCCCCCCAAAAAATCAATGGGGACACCCCCAAAATCCCAGTGACCCCCCGGGCCCGGGCTCCCCCCGCCGCAAGGCAAGGACCCCCCCCAAAAATCCATGGGACACCCCCGGAAATGTCCCCAAAATCCTTGGGGACAGCCCCCCAAAAAATCCCAGTGACGCCCCCCAAAGAAAACCCCAGTGATCCCCCCGGGAATGTCCCCAAAATCCAAGTGACCCCCCCCCCCCAAAATCATTTGGCACACTCCCAGGAATGTCCCCCAAATCCCTGTGACCCCCCCGCCCCAAAATCCTTGGGGACACCCCCGGGAATGTCCCCAAAGATCCCAAAGATCCCCCAAAAAAACTTTGGGGACACCCCCGGGAATGTCCCCAAAGATCCTCCCCAAAATTATTGGGGACACCCCCAGGATTGTCCCCAAAAATTCCTCAGGTCCCCCCCTCGCCCCCTCCCCAAAATATTTTGGGGTTTTTTTTTGGGGGGGGCGGGCAGGCACCCGTCCCCCCCTTCTGAACCCCAAAATCTCCATGGTGGTGGGGGGGGGGCCAGGACATCGCCCCCTCCCCAAATTTGTGGCTGCGGGGGGGGAAGAAACCCCCCCAAATCTGAGACACCCCCCCCCAAAATCCCACCGGACCCCCCCAAATCTGAGACCCCCCCCACAAAAGGGGGTCCCCAATATTTTTTATGGGGGTCCAACCCTGCCCAACCCCCCCCTCCCCAAATTTGGGGCTGGGGGCTCCCAGAAACCCCCAAAAGGGGGTCCCCCAAAATTTTGGGGTGGGGTCCAACCCTGACCGAGCTCCCCCTCCCCCAATTTCCCTTTCAGGAGATGCGGGGCAGCCCCCCCCCATCGCGGCCCTCCCCGCGGAGGTAAGGGGGCGTTTTTTGGGGGGATTTTGGGGTTTTTTGGTTTTTTTTGGGTTTTTTAGTTTTTGGGGTGATTTTGGGGTGATTTGGGGGGGCTGACGCTCTGTGCTCTCTCCGCAGCCCCCCCGGCTTTTCCGCTCCCCCCTGGGGCTGCCCCTGTCCCGGCACCTGCTGCTCTGGGCCCGGGTATGTGGGGCTGTGTCACTGTCACCGTGTCACCCATTGTCACCTGTGCCACCCCCTGCCATCCCTGCCATCCCCTAGCGCTGCCATTGTCACCCCCTGTCACCCATTGCCACCCCCTGTCCCGGCACCTGCTGCTCTGGGCCCGGGTATGTGAGGCTGTGTCACTGTCACTGTCACCGTGTCACCCATTGTCACCTGTGCCACCCACTGCCATTGCCATTGTCACCCCCTGGCATTGCCATTGTCACCCACTGTCACCCCCTGCCATCCCCTGCCACTGTCATTGTCACCTCCTGTCACCCCTGTCACCACCCTGGCCATGTCCTGCTAGTGCCATCCCTGTCACTGCCACCACCTGTCACTCCCTGCCACTGCCACTGCCACCCTGCCATTGTCACTCACTGCCACTGCCACTGCCACCCTGCCATTGTCACTCACTGCCACTGCCACCCACTGCCACTGCCACCCACTGCCATTGCCCGCCCTGTCACCCCCGCCACTGTCACACCCTGTCACGGCCACCACTGCCACCCCTGCCACCACCCTGGCCATGCCCTGCCACTGCCACTGCCACCCCTGTCACCTCCTGCCACCCCCCAGCCACGCCCTGCCACTGCCGTCACCCCACCCCTGTCACCCCCTGCCACTGCCACCCCTGCCACATCCCCAAGGCCACCCCTGTCACTGCCACCCCCTGTCACTGCTACCCTGGCCATGTCCCCAAGGCCACCCCTGTCACCCCCTGTCACTGCCACCCCCACCCGTGTCGCTGCCACCCTGGCCGTGTCCCCAGGGCCACCAACCCCGGGCAGGTGACAAGCGCGGCCGGGCCACCGTGGGCACTGCCACCACCCTGGGCACTGCCACCAACGCCACCCTAGGGACAGCGCCACCCCTGGGGGACAGCGCCACCCCTGGGGGACAGCGCCACCCCTGGGGACAGCACCACCCCCGTGTCCCCATGTCCCCAACGCGGAGGTGCCACCACCCTGAGGGGACCTGGGAGGGTGGCACGGCGTGGGGGGGGTGTGGTGACAATAACGGTGACAACGGAGTGACAACGACGGTGACAATGACGGAGTGACACCGATGGTGACAACGGCGCCGTGTCGCTGTCCCCAGGTGCCACACCCCGGTGCCACCAAGGACTGTTTGCTGCTCTGCGCCGCCGGCCTGCGCCCCCCGCCCGCGCCCCCCGGGACCCCCCCCTAATTCCACAAAGTGTCCCCAAGGTGTCCCCGAGGTGTCCCCGAGGTGTCCCCAAGGTGTCCCCGACTCCCGTTTGTTGCACGTGAGCCCCCCTTTACCACGGGGGGGTGACCCTGTACAGAGACCCCTCCCCAAAATCCGAAACCCCCTCCCCAAAATCGCACCGGACACTTGGGGGGGGGTCCCCAAATCCAAGACCCCTCCCCAAAATCCACCGGACCCCTCCCCAAAATCGCCCCCGAGACCCCTCCCCAAAATCCCACCGGAACCCCCCCAAAATCTGAGACCCCCTCCCCAAAATCCACCGGACCCTGCCCAGAAATCCCACTGGACACTGAGAGGTGAGGGAGGGTCCCCAAATCCGAGACCCCCTCCCCAAAATCCGAGACCACCTCCCCAAAATCCGAGACCCCCTCCCCAAAATCCCACCGGAGCCCCCCCCCAAAATCACAGGACCCCCCCAAAAAATCCCACCGGAATCCCCCGAGACCCCCCCCCCAAAAATGCCACCAGGGACTGAGGGGGGGTCCCCAAATCCAAGACCCCTCCCCAAAAAAAAAACCCCTCCAGCCCCCCCACGCGCGCGTCCCCTTCCCCCCACCCCAATAATTTGGGGAGGGGTCTCCCCGCTGCCCCCATGACCCCTCCCCGAGGGGCAGCGGGTTGCGACCCCCCCCCAAATACAGGGGGTGGGGGTCTCTCCCCGCCCCCCCCCCTTAGTAATTTATTTGTAGGGACTTTGCACTGCGGACCCCTCCCCTTATTTATGCCCCGCCCCCTCCCCCCCCCGGGGGGCGCCCCCTCCCCAAATTCCCCCCCGGTTTGTGACGCCCCCCGGGGGGGGAGGATGAGAATAAAGTTGTGTTTGTGCCATCGCCGTGTCCCCAACTGTCCCCAAAATGTCCCCAAGTGTCACCCACGTGTCCCCAAATTGTCCCCGAGTCCCCAAAATGTCCCCCTGTGCCACCCCCCGGTCTCCACATTGTCCCTGAGTCCCCTCCTGCCACCCCCATGTCCCCAAAATGTCCCCCTGTGCCACCCCCTCGGTCCCCAAATTGTCCCTGAGTGTCACATCCCCATCCCCAAAATGTCCTCATGTCCCCAAGTGCCACCCCCGTGTCCCCTAATTGTCCCCAAGTGCCACCCCCGTGTCTCCAAAATGTCCCCCTGTGCCACCCTTGTGTCCCCAGTGTCCGAGTCCCCTCCTGTCACTGCCCTGTCCCCAAATTGTCCCCAAATGTCCCCAAGTGTCACTGCCGTGTCCCCACATTGTCCCCTCTGTGCCACCCCTGTGTCTCCAAACTGTCCCTCTGTGCCACCCTCATGTCCCCAAGTTGTCCCTGTGTCCCCTGTTCTGCCCACCGTGTCCCCAAACTGTCCCCAAGTGCCATCCCTGTGTCCCCAAACTGTCCCCGAGTCCTCTCCTGCCACCCCATGTCTCCAAATTGTCCCCCTGTGTCACCCCCGTGTCCCCCTGTGCCACCCCCGTGTCCCCAAACTGTCCCCAAGTGCCACCCCCGTGTCCCCCTTCTGTCCCCAAGTGCCACCCAGTGTCCCTGCTGTGTCCCCAAGTGCCACCTGGCACGTCCCTTGCTGTCCCCAATTCATCCGTGTCCCCAAGTGCCACCCAGCGTGTCCCCAAATTGTCCCCCTGTGCCACCGGCACGTCCCTGCTGTGTCCCCGAGTGCCACCCGGCGATGTCCCCCCAGTGTCCCCTCGGTGCCACCCAGGTGCCAAAAAGTCTCTTTAGTATAAATAAGGGGGGGGGGGGGAGGGGACGCGGTGGCCCCGCGGGGACAATAAAGTGACAAAGGCACGGGGGGGGGGGAGGGGACAGTGCCACCCTCGGGGACAGCGGTGCCACCCTCGGGGGCGGTGCCACCCTGGGGACAGCGGTGACACCGTGGGGACAGTGCCGGGGGGGGCTCAGTAGTACGGGGGTGGCACTGCGGGTGACACGGGTGACACGGGCGTGTCCTGGAGGGTGGCACAGGTGACACGACAGTCCTTGAGGTGACACCCACGGGTGACACGGGTGACCCGGGAGGTGGCACAGGTGACCCGGGAGGTGACACAGGTGACAGCTACACCACGGTGCCACTCGGGGAGCCGCCGTTCTGCGAGGACAGGCCCTGCAGGGGGAGGGGACAGCGGTGTCACCGCAGGGGGAGGGGACACACGCCACGCCCTGTGACGTCACCGCGGGGGACACCCGGGGGATTTCCCCCCCCCGCCCCTTCCCAAGGCTCCGCCCCTCCCCCAAAATCCGCGGTTTGTCCCCAAAATCCGCGGTTTGTCCCCAAAAATTCAACCCGGACACCCCAAATCCCATCCCGGACGCCCCCAGAGTCACGAGGACCCCGGGGACAAAGGAGCCTGTCACGATGGACTATCGCGATATCGCGATACAAACCTGCTCCAGGTGAGCTCCTCCAAGAACCCCTAAATCTCCCCAGATCCCCTCCGACACCCCAAATCCCCCCAAACCACCCCAAAACCCCTCTGGGACGCCCCCAGACTCACGGGGACCCTCGGGTTATCCCCGGGGACAGACGAGCCTGTCGCGACAGAATGTCACAATATGGTCCAGGTGATGCTGGGACCCCAAATCCCCCCAAAACTACCCCAAACCCCATCCAGGGCACCCCGAATCCCCTCCAGGACCACCCAAATCCCCCCGGAGCCCCCTCCCCGCACTCACAGAGACCCCCGGCCGTGCCCAGGTGCAGGTGAGCCCCTCCTGGCAGCCGACACCATACACACCTGCAGCTCCCGGCACCCCAAATCCCCCCTCAAACACCCCAAATCCTGTATGAGACCCCCCAAAATCCCCCCAAATCCCCCCGGAGCCCCCTCCCCGCACTCACAGAGACCCCCGGGCCGCGCCCAGGTGCAGGTGAGCCCCTCCTGGCAGCCGACACCATACACACCTGCAGCTCCCGGCACCCCAAATCCCCCCTCAAACACCCCAAATCTATTCTAAACCTCCCCTAAACCCCCCAAAACTCCCCCAGATCCCCCCGGGGACCCCTCCCCGCACTCACAGAGACCCCGGGCCTTGCCCAGGTGCAGATGAGCCCCTCCTGGCACGCCGTCACGATGCAATCCTCCAGGAAGAGCAGCACCGTCAGCCTCTCCTGGGCGATCTTCTTGCACACCAGCGGCTCCAGCAGCGGCACCTCGTGCAGCCGCGGGCACAGCGCCGTGCCCAGCACCTTGGCCGAGTCCAGGGACCCTCCCCGCGACCCCGGCCCGCTTTGGGGAGGGGGCTTCTCGCCGTTATTGCCGCCCCCTCCTCCTCCTCCTCCTCCCCGGCTGATGTTGCCCAGGCTGTGGTATCGTTTGTGCTCCTTCTCGGCCGCCCCTCGGGGGTCGCGCAGGGTCAGCGTGGCGAAGCGGCCCGCGCTCAGCACCGGCGGGACGCGGGGCGACATCTGGGGACCCCCGCCGGGCTGCGGGAGGCTGTTGGAGCGGGACAGGGAGCGCGGCAGCCCCGGCACGGAAGGCGGGGGCGGTCCCGGCGCTGCCGGCGGCGGCGGCTCCTCCCCGGTAACGGTAACGGCGGCGGCGGGGCGGGCGCGGGGAAGCGGCGGCCGCGGCTCCAGCACGTCCTCGGTGAGGTCCCACAGGCAGAACTGCGTGTCCTGGCCGGCCGAGCCGAAGCGGTAGGTGACGCTCGGCGGGTCCTCGGGGCCGTCCCCGCGTCCGTCCCCCTGCCCGTCGGGCGGCGCGAAGGGATCGAACGCCACCGCGTTCACCCACGACTTGTGGCCGTGCCCTCGGGCCACCACCCGGCCCTCGGCGAACGACCACACGGTGACCAGGTCGTCTTCCCCGCCGGTGACCACGTAGCGGCCGTCGGGGCTCCAGCAGACGCAGAGGAGCCCCCCGAAGTAGCTGCGCATCATGCCCTGGAGCAGCATGGAGGAGAAGTGGAACACCCTGAGCACGCCGTCCTGGCTGACGCAGGCCAGCGAGCGCCCGTCCGGCGAGAAGGCGAACTCGTTGAGCGGCCCCGAGCCCACGGCCCACTTCAGCAGCGGGTTCCGGGGCGTCTTGCTCTTGCAGGAGAAGACCCTGAAGCCTTCTCCCTGCGTCACCAGCGTGTACTGCGGGCTGGTGGCCCCGCACGGCTGCTCCGCGTCGTACAGGTACAGGTGGCCGCTGGCGTGCGACGCCAGGAACAGGCGCTCCGTGTCCGGCAGCCACCGCACCAGCGTCACCTTGGACTTGTCGATCAGGCGCTGAAGGGGTTAAAAAGGAAAAATAAGGGGGGTGGTCCCATGGAGGGTCTTGAAGGGGTTGTGGTGGGTCTGGGGAGGTTCTGGGGGTTCCATGGGGGAACCAAGGGGTTCCTGGTGGCTCTGGAGGTTCCATAGGGGATCTCAAGGGGTTCCTGGTGTCCCATGGGGGAATCTAAAGGGGTTCCTGATGGTCCTACAGGGGATCTCGAGGGGTTCCTGGTGGTCTCAAGGGGTTCCTGGTGGTCCCATGGGTGATCCCAAGGGGTTCCTGGTGGTCCCATGGGGGATCTAAAGGGGGTCCTGATGGTCCTACAGGGGATCTCGAGAGGTTCCTGGTGGCCCTAGGGGGATTCTGGTGGCCCTATGGTGGCCCTGTTGGTCCCATGGGGGATCTCAAGGGGTTCCTGGTGGTCCCAAAGGGTTCCTGCTGGCCCTGGGGGGATTCTGGTGGTCCCACAGAGGAAACCAAGGGGTTCCTGGTGGCCCTATGGTGGCCCTACTGGTCTCATGGGTGATCCCATGGGTGATCCCTGGTGGTCCCATGGGGGATCCTGAGGGATTCCTAGTGACCCTATGGTGGCCCTGGGGAGGTCCTGGTGGTCCCATGGGTGATCTCAAGGGGTTCCTGGTGGTCCCATGGAGGATCTCAAGGGGTTCCTGGTGGTCCTATGGTGGTCCTGCTGGTCCCACAGAGCTCCCATGGGGTTTCTGGTGGCCCTGGGGAGGTTCTGGTGGTGCCATGGGGTTCCTGGTGACCCTATGGTGGCCCTGCTGGTCCCACAGGGCTCCCAAGGGGTTCCTGGTGGTCCCATGGGGTTCCTGGTGGCCCTGGGGAGGTTCTGGTGGTCCCATGGGCTTACTGGTGGTCCCATGGGGCTCCTAATGGGTTCCTGGTGGCCCTATGGTGGCCTTACTGGTCCCATGGAGGATCTCAAGCGGTTCCTGGTGGTCCCAAGGGGTTCCTGGTGGCCCCATGGTGTCCCTGCTGGTCCCACAGAGCTCCCCAGGTTTCCCGGTATCCCCGAGGCCTCCCCGGTGTCCCTGAGGTGTCCCCGAGGCCTCCCTGGTGTCCCCAAGGTGTCCCCGGTGTCCCCAAGATGTCCCCGAGGTGTCCCCAATGTCCCCAGTGTCCCCAAGGCCTCCCTGGTGTCCCCATGGTGTTCCTGGTGGGCTCATAGAGCTCCCCAGGTTTCCCCATGTCCCTGAGGCGTCCCTGGTGTCCCCAGTGTCCCCTGTGTCCCTGAGATGTCCCCAGTGTCCCCGAGGTGTCCCCCCGGTGTGTCCCTGGTGTCCCCAAGGCGTCCCCAATGTCCCTGGTGTCCCTGAGGTGCCTGCGGTGTCCCCGATGTCCCCAGTGTCCCGGAGATGTCCCCTATGTCCCCGGTGTCCCCAATGTCCCTGGTGTGTCCCCGGTGTCCCCGAGGTGTCCCTGGCATACCCAAGGCATCCCTGGTGTCCCCAAGGTGTCCCCAAGATGTCCCCGAGGTGTCCTCAGTGTCCCCGGTGTGCCCAAGGCCTCCCCAGTGTCCCCGGTGCCCCCGAGGTGTCCCCGAGGTGTCCCCGGTGTCCCCGGTGTGCCCAAGGCCTCCCCAGTGTCCCCAGTGTCCCCGGTGCCCCCGAGGTGTCCCTGAGATGTCCCCGAGATGTCCCCAGTGTCCCTGGTGTCCCCAGTGTGCCCAAGGCCTCCCCAGTGTCCCCAAGGTGTCCCCGGTGTCCCCGGTGTCCCCAGGGTGTCCCCGGTGTCCCTGACCTCCTCGTTGAAGAGCCGCCCGGCGCTCTCCTTCTTGGCCAGGTCCAGGTACTGCACCTGCCCGGCCGAGAAGCCGACGAGCAGCGCCAGGGTCTCGGTGCCCGCCGTGAACTGGTTGAAGTCGTGGCACGTGGGCTGCGTGCCCTTGTACACGCGCTTGTCGATGGGACGCTGCAGGTCCAGCGCCTGCGGGGACACGGGGACACTGGCACCGGAGGGGTGGCACTGCCACTGTCCTGGTCACTGGGACCGGCGAGGTGGCACTGGCACCGGAGGGGTGACACTGGCACCCCTGAAGTGACACTGGCACTGGCAGGGTGGCACTGTCACTGTCCTGGTCATTGGCACTGTCACTGCCCCTGGTGCTCCTCAAGGGCTCTGTGCCCACCCTGGGTCACCACTGGGGCTGTCCAGAGGGTCCTGGGGTCACTGTCACTGTCCCTGGGGTCACTGTCACCAAACTGGGGTCACTGTCACCAAATTGGGGTCACTGTCACTGTCCCTGGGGTCACTGTCACCGTCCCTGGGGTCACTGTCACTGTCCCTGGGGTCACTGTCACCAAACTGGGGTCACTGTCACCAAACTGGGGTCACTGTCACTGTCCCTGGGGTCATTGTCACCATCCCTGGGGTCACCTTTGCCCCTCAATCCGCCCGTTATTCCCCCGGTTTTCTCCCGTATTTCCCTCGGTTCTCCTCCCCGTTCTCCCCCGTTATTCCCCCTGTTCTCTCCCGTTATTCCTCCGTTATTTCCCCGTTTCTCTCCCGCTTCTCCCCCCGTTCTCCCTCGTTTTCTCCCCCCGGTTCTCCCCCATTATTGCCCCGTTTCTCTCCCCGTTATTCCCCCGCTTCTCCCCCCGGTTCTCTCCCCCGTTACCCTCCGGCTGCCGCGTCCCCCGCTGCCGCTCCCTCCGTAGAAATGCAGCTCCCTGCCGAGGTTACAGCACACTCGGCTCCGCTCCGCGGCTCCCCCGGGCGGGCTCCGGCTCCGGGCCAGCCTCACCACCGAGAGCCGAACCGGCGGCAGCGCCCCGGGGCCCGGCGGGGCAGGCCCGGCCGGGGCTGAGGCGGAGGAGGCGGCGGCGGCGGCGGGGCCCAGCAGGCGGTAGGAGCCCTCGCGGGTGCGGAAGCGGCTCTTGAGCTCCGGAGCGGCCGCGGGAGGCTCGGCCGGGCCCGGGCCCGCGCCCGCCGCCGCCGCCGCCATGGCCGCCGGAAGCCGCCTCAGGAGCGGGCGGGAGCGGCCATGGCCGCCATGGCGGCGCTGAGTCAGCGAGGCCACGCCCACTGGAGAGGAGAAGCCACGCCCATGGGGGGTGGGACTGACCAATCAAGGCGTGAGGAGGGAGGGGACACGCCCATTGAGAGGGGAAGGAGGGTCCATATAAGGGATGGGCACGCCCCTGAGTGGTGGCCACGCCCCAAAATATGGAAGCCGCGCCTCTAATTGAGACCGAGCCCGTGAGTGGCGGAAACCACGCCCCAAAACAAGGAGACCACGCCTCCAAAATGAAACCACGCCCTAAGGCAGAGACCACGCCCCAAATGAAGCTGCAACTATGATGGAAACCACACCCCCAAAATATGGCAACCACGCCCCCAAATGAAGCCACATCTGTGAGTGGCAGAAGCCACGCCCCCAAAATAGGAACCACGCCCCCAAACTGAAACCACGCCCCTGATTGACATAGATCCCACCCCCAAGCATGAAGGCCACACCCTGAAAATGAGACCACACCCCTCCAAACGAGACCCCACCAATTAGTAGAAGCCACGCCCCAAACCATAGAGACCACGCCCCCAAAATGAAACCACGCCCCCAGTTAACATTAAGCCCACGCCAAAATTGGGGAAACCCCACCCCAAAGTCAGACACGGCTGAAGCCACGCCCATCCAAAACACCTCCAGCCCCAAATTTGCATCCCCAAATCCCACCCCCTTTTGGGCAAAACTCCACCTGGCCACACCCACCATGAAGCCACGCCCATTTTCCTTTTGGCACTGTCCCCAAAAACCATCCAGGACCCCCCAAAATCCATCCCAGAGCCCCCACAAACCAGCCAGGGCCTCGCCCATCACTGCCTAGAGCCCCGGCCCTCACTGACTGGATCCCCACCCCTGACAGCCTGGAACCCCGCCCCTCATGCATGGAACCCCGCCCCTCACTCATGGGGCCCTGCCCCTCACAATTGGAGCCCCGCCCCTCAAACATGGAGCCCCGCCATCACTGGCTGGAGCCCTGCCCATCCCACATGGAGCCCCGCCCATCACTGGCTGGAGCCCTGCCCCACACACATGGAGCCGCTTCCCTCACACATGGAGCCCCGCCCCTCAAATATGGAGCCCCGCCCATCACTGCCTGGATCCCCGCCCCTCACACATGGAGCCCAGCCCTATCCACATGGAACACCGCCTCTCACACATGGAGCCCCGCCCCTCACACATGGAGCCCCGCCCATCACAAATGGTTTCCCGCCCCTCAATGCCTGGAGCCCTGCCCCTCACACATGTGGTGGCGGGTGGTGCCACCTGCACCAGTTGCGTTCCCAACCCCCCCCACAATGTCCCTTATCAGTTCCTTATCAATGTCCTGATGGACGGGCTGGAAGTGGGGAGGGGCCCCTCGGGGCCATAAAGGGACCCTGGTGCCACTTTTGTCACCGTTGTCACCTGGTTGTGACAGAGAGAGAAGTGTGAAGGGAAAAGAGAGGGAAATGTGAGGGGGGGAAAGGGGAGAACGGAGGGGAGAGAGAAACGTGAGGGGAGAAAAGGGAGGGAAATGTGAGGGGAGAAAAGGGCCGGAAATGTGAGGGGAGAAAAGGGAGGGAAATGTGAGAGGACAAGAGAGAAATGTAAGGGGGAAAAGGGCAGGAATCATGAGGGGAGAAAAGGGCAGGAATCATGAGGGGAGGAGAAAAACGTGAGGGGACAAGGGAGAGAAATGTGAAGGGAGATATGAGGGGAAAAGTGAGAGAAATGTGAAGGGAAAAGTGAGAGAAACATGAGGGGAAAAGAGGGAAATGTAAAGGGAGAAAAGGGCAGGAATCATGAGGGCAAAGAGAGAGAAATGTGAGGGGAAAAGAGAGAATGGGGAGGGGAGAAAAGGGCGGGAATCATGAGGGGAAAAGAGGCCGGGAACGTGAGGGGAAAAAGGAGGGAAATGTGAGGGGAGAGGAGAGAGAAATGTGAGGGGGGAAAAGGGCGGGAATCGTGAGGGGAGAAAAGGGCGGGAAAATGTGAGGGGAGAAAAGAGAGAATTGTGAGGAGAAAACGGCAGGAATTGTGAAGGGAAAAAGGGGGAAACGTGAGGGGAGAAAAGAGAGGGAAATGTGAGGGGAGAAAAGGGGAAGCATTGTGAGGGGGTAAGTGGGAAATGTGAGGGGAAAAGGTGAAATAAACAGGGCCAGCAGACTTCTTCTCCTTTTTAATGCCTCCACTAAGAGCGATCAGCTCAGGATTGGGCGGCTCCACGGGTCGGCAGTGTCCGTCGTTTCTCAGGGCGACTCAGAGGAGGAGGAGGATATGCCCAGCTCTGTCCACCAGGGGCAGGGCTGGGCGAACCCAGCCCTCGTAGGAGCCTTTCGAGCGTGGTGTTCCCGTCAAATGTTCCTACCTCGGTCCGGGTCTCGCTTCCTGCCAGACCTCGCCCGGGGGCTCTCAAGACAGGGTGAGGAACAACGAAGGTTTCCAGCATCTCTGCAGGCCCAGCGCTCCGCTCCTCACATCCAGACATCACTCCAATCTCTCAACTCTTATTTGGCTCGTTGTTTTTGGGGTCTTCTCAGTACAGCGGGGGGCCTACACAGCATGCTGGTCTTGGAGTCACTTTGCATAACGCCCCCGACCTTCTCAGGTGTCTTCACTACTCTGAGAAAGGTAGAACTTAGCCTCGGGCAAGGCTCTGCTGATACAAGAGGAGCAATTAGCCACAACGACCCGTGATTACAATAACGAAACACGCAGAACTTGGGCAGGGCCAGTGATCTGGCTGCCTCTTTGTAACTTTTTCTCACAAAAAAAATATTAACCGAATTTTTGTTCATAACAGTCCCCCCTCTTTTACTTTGATCGAGCTTAAATTTTAAGCTCGCATCAACTCACAATTTTTTTTTGTTTTGAATCTACTATAAATTTCTTGTGCACTTTGGTAATCATGGTTACTTAACCTTGTTACTTTCCTTGGTTTCTTCAGGTTGGTCTGCACGGCAAGTACTATTCTACTAAAACAGATAAATAAGCATAGTAAAACGAGCAATCCTCCAAATACACACACAGTGAGAAAAACTACCTTTTCCCATACATCCTTTTTGAAAATCTCCAGGTTCTCCCACCCACTGGGATCAAGTGTAGGAGTTTGTTCTTCATTATTTACACATGCTAATCTTTTTATTTCGTTTGAAATGTTCCTAATAATTGAATTCTTTATTTTTAATACTGCCTGGAGCTGGATGACTTTGTTTAACATAGATATTGAGATCCGAACTTGGCTTTTACAATTTTGGATTTTCTCCATTTCTATTTCACTTTGCCTGTTTTGTTTAATTTCTCTCAAATCATTATATATCGGAACTCCCAAACTTGATCCAGTTTCTTTGGGTAATAAGAAAATTGGTTTTATCACTGTAGCGGTGCAGCTGCCAGACCAGTCTCCTGACAGTTTGGTGTGTGTTGTGGTATCAGAGATCAAACCTAGGGGTTTAGGGCTCCCCTGAAATGTGTTCCAAAAGGGGTTTATCTCTTTTCCAGTACACTCATATAAATACTTGCTACAAACAATTTTTCTTACCATTTTCACCATTTCTTTGCTTTTCACTAGATCTGCTGAGCTTGTTTCAGCAGCATCACATTCGAAGCACAACCAGGCTTCCCCTATGGGGCACTCTCCTAGGAGTGGCTGCCTAAAAGTGGCAGTGTTGTGTGCTATCCAACACATTCTCTTATTTTTCTGATAAAGGACCAATTGGGAGAGGTTAACACGATCAGGGTTAGAACTGATGTGGACTCTGGACAAGGAGCTCACTTCTTCCTCCTCACAGAGGGGTTGGTAGCACTCACTGCAGGCTCTCCTGGGCTCCCCAGAGCACCACCAGCCATCAGAGCCATCAGTACCACCCTTCCCAAGAGCCCAGTGTGGGTCATCCTGCACAGCCTGCCCACCCGGCCTTGGCTCTTGGGGAATTTTACTGAGGAAAAGCTTCCAAGCTCTTCAGAGTCCCTTCAACCCGCTTCTCTGTTAAACCTCTCTTGGTCTGTTCCCTGCCAATTTTGGTTTCCCCTCCCAGGGGAGTGTCCTGTAGAGGATTAACCTGGAGCCTTTAGAATTAAATTGGGGAACTTAAACCAGAATTACTTATTTACAGTCTTAAACTTTTTACTTAACATAGTTTACACAGAACAGTCTTGAAACACTTTAAGCAATGTTAGAACTCTGATACCAATTTTTTCCATGCAGTTCAGTCTTTTTGACTCTTCCTTCTGAGAGTCAACTTTACTTGTGATGTGGATGAACCTTTATCCAGTGCCCGGAGGTGGGAGTGGTGTGGACTCTGGCCCAATGCCAGAGGGAGAATGGGGTGCAGTCCGGTCCAATGCCAGAATGCCAGAGGGAAAAAAACTGATGTTAAATCTTGGTCTAATGCCAGGGGGTGAGAGTGATGTGAGTCCAACCTTTTTCCTTTGGTCTGCACCGTCGAATTAGTAATGAAGAGTGCCTGAAACGGGCTTTCAAACACAGGCATTAATGGTCTGCAATGTTATGATTTTATCAAAACTCAGTTTCTCTGGTTAATGTTATTGGTTAACTTCTCTTTTTCTATAGCTTGCATGTTTCTCTCATCAACTTCTGCATACTCTGTATTTTGCAAGGAGTTGTATTTCTCAGCTAATTTAACTCTCAAAGTATTTTTATTCTCCTATTTTTCTGTGTATTTAATTCACTGGTTTTCTGTTCTATTTTTCAAGATCTTATCTATCTTTGTCTCTTGCTTCTGTTTCTTACTTTCACAGCGGCAATTTATGTTCACTTGATGGCACCTGGGGTCCTGGACTGTTATCTTTCTCCCAAATTCTTATGCCAGCCGCCCTAATCATCTGGACTTCTTCTGGGGAAAATAATATACTCAGGGTGGAATTCATCTCCCCCCAAGTGTAGATATTTGGACCTAGAAATTGATCCACTTGGTTGGCTATGCCCACTGGGTCCTCAACCAAATGCCCCAACTCTTTCTTGAACCCTCTCACCTCAGAAGCAGTCAGGGGAGCATCCACAAAGCCAACACCTCCCGCTACTCCTCCCATAGGAACCTCTCTGAGGGGAAACAGTCTCTCTGCCTTGGAGCTCTTGGATCTGGTGCTACAGCACGGCCCATCTTCAGATGCCAAACTACTCTGAGGGACATCTGGGTTACCCTGAACGTTCTGCCCATCAGCAGGTGTATCTGCTGATAGCTGTTTATCGGGCGAGGAGGCATTTGTGTCCCAACTAGGAGGAGGTAAAGGGACAGCAATAGGAGGGGGAGAAGAGCCTGAGTGGATATTAAGCGGAGCTGGAGAAGGGGTGGAGAATGCAGCAGGTGGAGTAGGCGCTTGTGGTGGTGCAGAAGGAACTGGAGGAGCTGAAGGGGGTTGTGAGGGAATGGTTACCAGAGGAGATACGGGGTTTATCATAGGGGAAGCTGAAGAGGTAGAAGGAGGAATTTGAGCAGGTGGTAATGAGATGGCAGCCGGGGGAGGAACCGGACCTGCCATTTGAGGTGCTTGAAGAAGAGGATTATAAGGTGGAGAGGCAGAAGGAGGCAAATAATCCAGGGGGTCCCATCTTTTACTAGTCCTATCATCCCCTCCTTCATTCCCCTCTTTCCTCCTCTGTACCTTACAAATTCGCACCCCTTCATCCCCAACAGCACTCTTTAACCAGCAAGATACATACAGTAATTGCTCAGGATCAGTATTGCCTCGAGCTGTCAGATAATTATTTAATTGTTGGCACATCCACTTTTGTCTCACACCAAGGCTATCTTCCTTGCACCTCTAATTCTGGCCAGACTTCTACACAATAATGGATCATTTTCACTTTATCTAATCCCTCCATGGCCTCCATAGAATCCCATTTTACTAACAGTTCTCCTAAGGGACTATTGGGATGTATATACCTCATTTTCACTTTATCTAATCCCTCCGTGGCCTCTATAGAATCCCATTTTACTAACAGTTCTCCTAAGGGACTATTGGGAGGTATATACCTCATTTTCACTTTATCTAATCCCTCCGTGGCCTCTATAGAATCCCATTTTACTAACAGTTCTCCTAAGGGACTATTGGGATGTATATACCTCATTTTCACTTTATCTAATCCCTCCATGGCCTCCATAGAATCCCATTTTACTAACAGTTCTCCTAAGGGACTATTGGGATGTATATACCTCATTTTCACTTTATCTAATCCCTCCGTGGCCTCTATAGAATCCCATTTTACTAACAGTTCTCCTAAGGGACTATTGGGAGGTATATACCTCATTTTCACTTTATCTAATCCCTCCGTGGCCTCTATAGAATCCCATTTTACTAACAGTTCTCCTAAGGGACTATTGGGAGGTATATCCCTCAGTCTCTTGCCGGTCTTTTTACTATTACACCCTCCCATTTTCCAGGTCGCAATAAAAAGGTCTCAAAGGTGCCTCTACTGACCGGGAATTTCAAAAAAACCTTGTTTGAGGAGCTTCAGCCTCCTCCACTGAACTTCAAATTTCTGCCTGATGCTCAGGACTTTATACTGAAACAACTGCCCAATCTCTTGATTGCCCAACTTCCCAATGTCAGGTCTTACATCTATCGGGGCTTGAACACACGAAGCTTCTGCCTAAGAATCTGGGTCGTGCCTGACTCCCTCAGTCAGGAAAAACAACTGCCTGATTTTTAGTTTGCCTAACCCGCCAATTTTTAGGCTTCACTGTATCAAGACTTAAAAGCAAACCGCAGCCTCCTTCACTGGGGTTTGTGCCTGACCCCTTTGTCAGGACTTACTTTGCCTGCAGGGCTTGTGAGCTACCCGAATCCTTCTTGGGACTGACAAATCTTACTCGAATCCTTCTCGAGACTGGCAACTGCTACCCGAATCTTTCTCGGGACTGACAAACCTTACTCGAATCCTTCTTGAGACTGACAACTGCTACCTCAATCCTTCTCGAGACTTACAAATCTTACCCGAATCCTTCTCGAGACTGACAACTGCTACCCCAATCCTTCTCGAGACTGACAAACCTTACTCGAATCCTTCTCGAGACTGACAACTGCTACTCGAATCCTTCTCGAGACTTACAAATCTGCCTGACTTCCCTCTGTCAGGACTTACTTTGGGTGCGTGCCACTCATACAAATTCCCTCCGCACGCCCGGGGGGGGGGGCCCCTTTATTCCCCCTTGGGAGACGACTTCACTCACACCAATTCCAAGCACCGCCCCCTGTTCCTGGCCGGGTTTCTCGCACGCGGTACTGAGGGGTCCACTCTCAGGTCGAGGGTCCGGCTGAGGGCTTTGCCAATTCCGTTCCCCCAGGAGAGCAGGCGCGTATGCTGGCAACCGCTTTGCTGGCGCTGAATCGATTCCCTAGGGGAGATGAAACAAACAGTTCCGTCCAAAAACACCGGGCCACCCGAGCGCCAGAGGAGGGCCCACAGGTGGTAATCAGAAACGAGCTGGGCGAGTGGGAACGGGGTTGGAGGCTGATGCTCACGGGGCGAGGGTACGCAGCTGTCAAAAGGGACGGCAAAATCAGGTGGTGTCCACTTAAGTCAATCAAGCCCGACCTTCACAACGAGCAGAATGAGACTGACGAGAGTTGCGAGTTTCTGTTTACAGGACCTGCTCGTGGGACGTCCTCGTGACGCGTACATCCCCGTTCCAGAGGAAAGCGACAGACCACCAAGCCGTCAGGCAGCGCCCGAGAGACCCGCACGGGTGAGACCCAAGCACCAAGGGTGTTTCTGTGTGATTTTGCTGTTGGGGCTTGTTGCCAGAGGGCAAGCCAGCCCAGACCACTACCCCCATCGGCCCTTCAGGTGGGTCATGCGACACCTTAGTAGTGGCAAAGTGCTCACAGAAATCACCACACCAAACACCCCATCCTTCGTGCTCCGCATCACCGACCTGTTCCCAGGACGACCAAAGGTAGACCCCCATTCCCCACACGTCACACACTCGTACCTATCCTACTGGTGCCCAGCTTCAAACCCTGGGAAAAGCTACTGCAATCACCCAGGGTGGGGATATTGTGGGCACTAGGGCTGCGAAACCATAGTTACAGATGCCAGACCGTCGGGGCCTGGGTGGGATCCACAAGAGCCAGACAAATTCTTACAGTTCACCTGGGCACCCAGCGGCTGCAAAACACCCGTCTTCCTCCAGGGAAGCTTCTATCGGAACCGCCAAAAGTCCCAAAAATTCAGAAATGCACAGACTACAACATGACGGTCTTGCAGCCACATCACCCCAGTTGGGCCATAGGCAGGACGTGGACAGTGGTCCTTCAAGGGTCAAAAGAGAGGGTGAACGTGTGAATTATCAGGCTCCAACCGTCGGCACCCCAAGCGGTCGGACCCAACAAAGCGATTAAAAGCGAGCCGAAAGGGAGAAACGTAACCTACCCCAAAGCCTTGCCCACAGGGGTCAGCAATGTCCCGACCGGCCATGCGGAAGCCTTTCAGACAGGCCGCCCAGCCGGGTCGGACTCAGACGCAATCCTTCGTATGTTAGAAGCTACCTTTGTATCCCTGAACGAATCCAACCCTAACCTAACCGAATCCTGCTGGCTTTGCTACGATGTCAAACCCCCCTTTTACGAAGGAGTCGCTCTGAACACTCCCTTCAGTTACTCCACAGCCGACGCCCCTCACCAGTGCAGATGGGACACCCCTCGCAAAGGAATCACCCTGAGTCAAGTCACAGGCCGAGGCAGATGCTTTGGCAGTGCAACCCTAGCTAGGTGGAAAGGCAACGTCTGCTCCGAAGTTGTCAAACCCAACAGGACAAACAATAAGTGGGCAGTCCCATCTGCACCTGGGATGTGGGTTTGCCAGCGATCCGGAGTGAGTCCCTGCGTGTTCCTTGCCAAATTCGATGACTCTAACGACTTCTATGTCCAAGTTCTGATTGTTCCTAGGGTCCTGTACCACTCAGACAAAGAAGCGTATCATCTTTTTGAGGAACCCAGCTGGCTCCACAAAAGAGAAATAGTAACAGGTATAACTATCGCAATGCTGCTGGGCCTAGGAGCAGCCGGAACGGCCACAGGAGTCTCAGCCTTGGCGACCCAGCACCAAGGACTGTCACAGCTGCAGGCAACAATTGACGAGGACCTGCAGAGGATCGAGAAATCCATCTCCTTTCTAGAGAAGCCAGTCTCCTCACTCTCAGAAGTGGTCTTGCAGAACAGGCGAGGTCTGGACCTCCTGTTCATGCAGCAAGGGGGCCTGTGTGCCGCCTTGAAGGAGGAGTGCTGCTTCTATGCAGACCACATGGGAGTCTCCATGTGAGAGACTCCATGGCGGAACTCCGGAACCGACCGGCTCAGAGACAGAGAGACAGGGAAGCCCAACAGGGCTGGTTCGAGTCCTGGTTCAATCGATCACCATGGCTAACCACCCTGATTTCTACCCTAATAGGTCCATTGGCGATGCTGCTTCTAGCAGTTACCTTCGGACCATGCCTGCTGAACAAGCTGGTCTCGTTCGTTCAGACCCGCCTAGAACGGGCCAACATCCTGTTCATAGGCCGGCAGCAAATGCTGTGAATTCAACCAGGGAACACTGCCAGTCACAAGATTTCCTAAACTTGCCTGGCAAAAACTTACTCAGGTTTACCAAACCCCTTTCCTTTGTCGAACTACATCCTTATACCTCATTTCAGTGCCCATGTATATGACCACCTCATCCACTTGCGAGAAAGGTGGGGGGAGATGCGGTAGATAGGGACAGGCGGTCGGGAGATCACGCGATGTGACGGAAAGGCAGGACCCCTGTTCCCCTTAGATAAGAAACCACCCCAGGGGCAGTGTAACCCCCCTAGCAGCAGTAACTTCCCATTCCAGCCCTGGTAACTTTCCACTCCTTACTAACCATAGATAGTGGAGGCAGATACCCCTGTGACGTGGAGACCCCTTAGACTATAAAACCCCACGAGGAGAGTTCATAAACGCCTTTGGACCGTCCAGCACTTTGGTGTTTGCGTGCTCCTTGGCCCGAGCGACCCTGGAGCGTGGGTCGCCTTGCCTTATATCAGAAGGCAACACTTTTGTCACCGTTGTCACCTCGCTGTCACCTCGCTGCCACCATGGCGTTCGTGTCCCCACCCGGTCACCAGGCCTACTTCAACCCGGTGGGTACCCCGAAAACTGGGGAGGGGGCGCCCCGAAATGGGGCTGGGGGGGGTCTGTGGGACATTGGGGGTCCTTGGGAGGGACAATTTGGGGACATTGACACCCCAAAAATTGTGGTGAGGGGACGTTTGGGGTCCCTGTCACCATCCCAGTGACATTTTGGGGTCCCTGTCACCCCAAAAATTGGGGAGGGGGTGCCCCAAAAATGGGGCTGGGGGGGGTCTGTGGGATATTTGGGGTCCTTGGGAGGGACAATTTGGGGACCCTGTCACCCTGGTGGGTACATTTGGGGTCCCTGTTACCATTTTGGGGTCCGTGTCACCCTGGAGGGGACATTTCGGGCGTCCCTGTCACCCCAAAAATGGGGCTATGGGCACCCCAAAAATGGGGAGGGGGTTTGGGGAGGGTCTATGGGATATTTGGGGTCCTTGGGAGGGACAATCTGGGGACTCTGTCACCCTGGTGGGTACATTTGGGGGACCTTGACACCCCAAAAATTGAGGCGAGGGGACATTTTGGGGTCCCTGTCACCCTCCCAGAGACATTTGGGGGGTCCCTGTCACCATTTTGGGGACATTTTGGGGTCCCTGATGCCATTTGGGGTCCCCCTGACCCCAAAACCGAAGGAGGGGGTTTTGGGGGGTCCCTGTCACCATTCGGGGTCCCCGGTGCCATTTTGGGGTCCCTGGAGCCATTTTGGGGTCCCCAGTGCCATTTGGAGTCCCTGTCCCCATTGTGGGGGGTCCCTGTCCCCATTGTGGGGGGTCCCTGTCCCCATTCGGGTCCCTGTCCCCATTCGGGTCCCTGTCCCCATTTTGGGGGGGGTCCCTGTCCCCATCGGGCCCCCCTGACCCCCCGTTTCTGTGCCCCCCCAGGCCCTGCCCTACTCGGCCGCGCTGCCCGGGGGGCTCAGGTCGGGCATGGCCGTGAGCGTGCAGGGCGTGGTGAAAGTGCAGGCGGAGCGGTAATGCCGGGGGGACTGGGGGGACTGGGAGGGACTGGGAGGGACTGGGAGGGGATTTGGGGAGATTGGGAGGGGATTTGGGGACATTTAAGGGGGGATTTGAGGGACTGGGATGGGATTGGGGGGCACTGGGAGCGACTGGGAGGGGATTGGGAGGGGATTGGGGGAAACTGGGATAAACTGGGATAGACTGGGAGGGACTGGCACGGCACTGGGATGGGATTTGGGGACATTTGGGAGGGACCGGGATAAACTGGGAGGACACTGGGAGGGACTGGGAGGGAATTGGGGATACTGGGATGGACTGGGAGGGACTGGAGGGTACTGGGTGACATTGGGTGACACTGGATGACAATGGGGTGACACTGGGGTGACACAGGTGACACTCCTGTCCTCAGGTTCAGGCTTACCTGGCTGGGTTGGGGGTCCCAGGGGGACACAGGTGACACTGAGGTGACCCTGTGTGACCCCAGGTGACACAGGTGACACACAGGTGACACTGGGGTGACACTGGAGACCTGGCTGTCCTCAGGTTCAGGCTCACCTGGCTGGGTTGGGGGTCCCAGGGGGACACAGGTGACACTGAGGTGACCCTGTGTGACCCCAGGTGACACAGGTGACACACAGGTGACACTGGGGTGACACAGGAGACCTGGCTGTCCTCAGGTTCAGGCTTACCTGGCTGGGGTGGGGGTCCCGGAGGGACATTGGGTGACACTGAGGTGACCCTGTGTGACCCCAGGTGACACAGGTGACACACAGGTGACACTGAGGTGACACACAGGTGACACAGGAGACCTGGCTGTCCTCAGGTTCAGGCTTACCTGGTTGGGGTGACACAGGTGACACACAGGTGACACAGGTGACACACAGGTGACACACAGGTGACACACAGGTGCCCCTCCTGTCCCCAGGTTCCACGTTAACCTGGCCATGAGCAGCCTGGAGGAGGCGGACATCGCCCTGCACGTCAATCCCCAATTTGGGGCTGGGGTCTCGGTGTTCAACAGCCGCCGCGGGGGGAGATGGGAGGAGGAGCTGAGTCGGGACCTGCCCCCCCTGCACCGGGGCAGAGCCTTCGAGATGATCATCAGTGTCACCACCGAGGGCTACCGGGTATGGGGAGGGGGCTTGGGGGTCCTTGGGGGAGGATTTGGGGTCCTTAGGGGGGGATTTGGGGCCATCAGGGGGAGATCTGGGGGGGTTTGGGGTCCTTAAAGGGATGGGGGGACCCTTTGAGATGGTCATCAGTGCCACCCCCGAGGGCTACCGGGTATGGGGAGGGGTCCCGGGGGGATTTGGGGGGTCCTTGGGGGGGATTTAGGAGTTCCTTAGGAGGGGATTTGGGGGGTCCAAGGGAGGGTTTTGGGGTCCTTAGGGGAGATTTGGGGTTTGGGGACCCTTCGAGATGGTCATCAGTGTCACCCCCGAGGGCTACCGGGTATGGGGAGGGGTCCTGGGGCGATTTAGGATCCTTAGGAGGGGATTTGGGGGGTCCCTGGGGAAATCTGGGGTCACGGGGGGGGGAATTGGGGCATGGGGGACCCTTCGAGATGTCATCAGTGTCACCCCTGAGGGCTACCAGGTATGGGGAGGGGTCCCTGGGGTCCTTAGGGGGGGTTGGGGCCTTTAGGGGGGGATTTGGGGGGAGATCTCGGGGGGATTTGGGGGTCCTTGGGGGGGATTTAGGATCCTTAAGAGGGGATTTGGAGGGTCCTTGGGGGAGTCTGGGGTCCTTAGGAGGGGATTTGGGGGATTTTGTAGGGGTTTGGGGTCCTTAGGAGGGGATTTGGGGGGTCCCTGGGGGGATTTGAGGTTGCTTAGGATCCTTAGGAAGGGATCTGGGGTGTCCTAGGGGGAGTCTGGGGAGTCCCTGGGGGGATTTGGGGTGTCCTAGGGGGGGTCTGATGACCTCAGGAGGGGATTTGGGGTCATTGGAGGGAGATTTGGGGTCCTAAGGGGGGGATTTGGGGTGCCCAAGGGGCGATCTGGGGGTGCCCCGGGTGTATTTGGGATTTCTGGGTGGGTATTTTGGAATTCCTGGGGGTGTATTTGGGGTATCCCAGGTGTATTTTGGGGTGTCCCAGGTGTATTTTGGGGTCCCTGATCCCCGTTTTTCTCCCTTTTTTCCCCAGATCCAGGTGAACGGAACCTTCTACCAGGAGTTCCCTCACCGGATGCCCCTGGAGAACGTGAAGGCTCTGAACGTGGACGGGGACCTGGAGTTGATCTCGGTCTCGGTGATGGGCGGAGTGGTGAGACCTGAACCCCAAAAATATCCTGAGCCCCAAAATCTGCACCCCAAAAATAATCCTGGACCCCAAAATCAGCCCTTAAAACCACCCCTGTGTCCCTAAAACCGCCCCTGTGTCCCCAAAAACCGCCCCCAAAACACACCTGGAGCTGCACTCGGCCTTGGTGCTGGGCAGAGGGGTGAGACCCCAAAAACGCCCTGAACCCCAAAATCTGCACCCCAAAAATCAGCTCTGCACCCTAAAAATAACCCTGGACCTAAAACCAGCCCCAAAAACGGCCCCTGGACCCCAAAAAACAGCCCCAAAACACACCTGGACCCCCCCCCTTACCTGGAGCTGCTCTCGGCCTCGGTGCTGGGTGGAGTGGTGAGACCTGAACCCCAAAAAATGCACCCCAAAAATCAGCCCTGAACCCCAAAACTGACCCTGACCCCAAAACCAACACAGGACCCAAAAAACGGCCCCAAAAACGACCCCTGGACCCAAAAAACGGCCCCAAAACACACCTGGAGCTGCTCTCGGCCTCGGTGCTGGGTGGAGGGGTGAGACCCCAAAAACGCCCTGAACCCCAAAATCTGCACCCCAAAAATGCCCCTGGGACCCTAAAACAACCCCGACCCCAAAATTCCACCCCTAGACCCCAAACCCCAGCCCTGCACCCCAAAACCCGTCTGACACCCCCTCTTCCCTTGCAGGGCGCGTCTCCCCAGGGCGGCCCGGTGAGTCTGGGGGGGTCCCCAAATGATTTTTTGGGGGTCCCCAGGTGGGTTTGGGGGTCCCCAGATGGATTTTGGGGATCCCAAGGTGGATTTTGAGTTTCCCAGGCAAATTTTGGGGACCCCCAGGTGAATTCGAAGTTTCCCAGGTGAATTTTGGGGGTCCCCAGATGATTTTGGGGTCCCCTGACCTCTGTTTCCCCCCCAGGTCAACACCAGCAGCCCCAACTCTGACCTGCTGGTAAGTGGGGAGGGGTCCCCCCAAAATTCACCAGAACCCCAAAATTCCCCCCTCACCCATCAGGGGGGTTCCCTAGGTGCGACCCCCCCCCCCCCCCCCATTGACCCCCAATTGTCCCCCACAGGTGATGGCGCAGCCCCCCATTGTCTACCCGGTGAGTTTGGGGGGGATTTGGGGGTCCTGGGGGGTTTTGGGGTGATTTGGGGGAGATTTGGGGAGTTTGGGGTGACTCAAGGAGGGATTTGGGGGTTTTGGGGTGACTCAAGGAGGGATTTGGGGGTTTGGGGTGACTCAAGGAGGGATTTGGGGAGTTTGGGGTGACTTAAGGGGGGGGGTCGGGTGGTTTAAGAGGGGATTTGGGCGTCCCGGGGGGGTTTGAGGTGACTCAAGGTGGGATTTGGGGGGTCCCAGAAGGTTTTGGGGTGGGGTTTGAGGGGGTCTGGGGGATTTGGGGGGTCTCTGAGGGTGGGATTTGGGTTCTGGGGGATCTGTTGGGATTTGGGGGGTCCTGGGGGGGGTCTCACCCCACTCTGAGCCCCCCATTTGTGCCCCCCCAGCCCGTCCCCTTCATTGGCACCATCCCGGGGGGGCTGATCCCCAAAAAAACCATCATCATCAAGGGCTTCGTCCCCCACGACGCCAACAGGTACTGGGGACCCCCAGAGACCCCTCCCCAAAATCCCCCTGAGCCCCCCACAGCCGTCTGTGTCCCCCAGACTTCTCCCAGGATCCCAAAACCTCCCAAAATCCACCCCAGCACCCCAAAATCTTCTACAAGACCCCGTCTTTGACCTGCCCCCACCCCAAATCCTCCGTCAACACCTCAGGACCCCCAAATCCCTGAAATCCCCCCCAAACAACGTAAAATACCCCCTAACCCCCCTGTCACAACCCCAGGACCTCCTAAATCCCCCCCAAATCCCCCCAAACACCCCAAAATCTCCCCAAACACCCCCTCACCACCCCAGGATCCCCAAATGTCCCCCAAAATCCCCTCAAAATGCCCCAAATCCCCCCCAAACCCTCCAAAATGCCCCCCCAATCCTCCTCAAACTCCCCCTGGTACCACCCCAGGACCCCCAAAATTACCCTTAAACGCCCCCAAATCCCCCCAAACACCCCCAAATCCCTTCAAAATCGCCCCCAACACCCCCAAAATCACTCCCAAACTCCCCCAAAATCCTCCCTGAACCCACCAGGTTCCACATCAACCTTCGGGTGGCCCGGGGTGGGGACGCGGTGCTGCACCTGAACCCCTCCAAACACCCCAAATCCCCTCCAAACCCCCCAAAACCCCCTAAAATCGCCCCCAAACCCTCCAAATCACCCCCAAATCCCCCCAAACGCTCCCAAAACCCCCAGGTTCGAGATCAACCTGCGTGTGGGCCCTACTGGGGACATCGTGCTGCACGTGAACCCCAGGATGGAAGAGGGCAACGCCGTGGTGCGGAATTCCTTCCGGGGCGACTCGTGGGGCCGCGAGGAGAGGGACCTGTGCTGCAACAGCCCCTTCCTGCGCGAACACTTCTTCAATGTGAGAGGGGGGTCTGGGGTTCTGAGGGGGTTTGGGGTGCTCAGATGGGTTTGGAGGGGGTTTGGGGGAGTTTTGTGGTCCTCAGAGTGGGTTTGGGTGGGATTTGGGGGTCCTTAGAGGGGGTTTGGAGTGGGTTTGGGTGGGATTTGGGGTCCTTAGAGGGGGTTTCGGTGGGGTTTGGGGTCTTCAGATGGGTTTTGGAGTGGGTTTGGGTGGGATTCGGGGTGCACAGAGGGGTTTGGAGGGGATTTGGGGTCCTTAGAGGGGGTTTGGGTGGGATTTGGGGTCCTCAGAGGGGCTTGGAGGGGGTTTGGGGTCATGGGGATGGGAGCAAGGGGGGATTTGGGGCCCTCAGAGAGGTTTGGGGTCATAGGGAGGAGAGCAGGATGGGATCTGGGGTCCTCAGAGGGGGTTTGAGGTCCTGGGGAGGGGGCACAGGGTGGGATTTGGGATCTGGGGTGACTTTGAGGGTCTCTGGGGCACTTTGGGGGTCCCTGGGGTGACTTTGGGAGTCTCCGAGGTGATTTTTGAGGTCTCTGGGGTAAGTCTGGGTGTCCCTGGGATGATTTTGGGGCCTCTGAGGTGACAGCCCCCTCTTTGTGTCCTGTTATTCCCCTCCAGCTTTCAATCCGCTGTATGAACGATCGCTTCAAGGCGTTCGCCAATGGGCAGCCGCTCTTCGATTTCCACCACCGGGTGCCAGTCGGGCCCCACGTGGACGTGCTGGAGATCAAGGGCGATGTGGTCCTGTCCTATGTCCATTTCTGACCCACAAGTGTCCTGGCACTGCCCAATAAGTGCCCTGGAACAGCTCTGTTACAGCCCCACAGCTGCCTGCAATTGCCCCAGAACTGCCCTGTAATTGCCCCATAACTGCCCCCCTCAATTGCCCCCCAATTATCCTCTCCCGACACTGACCTCAATAAAGCTGTTACTGCTGCAGCTCCGGAGACTTGAGGGGAAAATGGCTGCGGAAGGTGAGGAGAAAAGAAGGAGATGTGAGAGGAACAGAGGGAAATGTGAGGAGAGAAAAGGGCGGGAATCGTGAGGGGAAAATGGGTGGAGAACCTGAGGGGAGAAGAGAGGAAAATGTCAGGGGAGAAAAGGCGAGGAAATGTGAAGGGAAAAGAGAGAGAAGTGTGAGGGGAAAGGAGAGAGAAGTGTGAAGGGAAAAGAGAGAATGGAGGGGAGAAGAGAGAGAAACGTGAGGGGAGAAAAGGGCTGGAAACGTGAGGGGAGAAAAGGGCGGGAAATGTGAGGGGAAAAAAGAGTGGGAAACGTGAGGGGAAAACTGGCCAGGAATATAAGGGGAAAAGGGAGGGAAATGTGAGGGGAAAAGGGAGTGAAAGATGAGGGAAGAAGAGAGAAATGCGAAGGGAAAAGAGAGGTAAATGTGAGGGGAGAAGAGAGACAAATGTGAGGGGAAAAGGGGCGAGAATCGTGAGGGGAGAAAAGGGCAGGAATCATGAGGGGAGGAGAAAAACGTGAGGGGGGAAGGGAGGGAAATGTGAAGGGAGATATGAGGGGAAAAGTGAGAGAAATGTGAAGGGAAAAGAGAGGTAAACGTGAGGGGAGAAGAGAAACAAATGTGAAGGGAGAAAAGGGCAGGAATCATGAGGGCAAAGAGAGAGAAATGTGAGGGGAAAAGAGAGAATGGGGAGGGGAGAAAAGGGCGGGAATCATGAGGGGAAAACAGGCCGGGAACGTGAGGGGAAAAGGGAGGGAAATGTGAGGGGAGAGGAAAGAGAAATGTGAGGGGAGAAAAGAGAGAATTGTGAGGAGAAAACGGCAGGAATTGTGAGGGGAAAAAGGGGAAAACGTGAGGGGAGAAAAGAGAGGGAAATGTGAGGGGAGAAAAGGGGGGGCATTGTGAGGGGGTAAGTGGGAAATGTGAGGGGAAAAGGGAGGCAAACATGAGGGGAGAAGAGAGAGAAATGTGAGGGGAGGAAAAAGTGGGAATCGTGAGGGGAGAAAAGAGCATGAATCGTGAAGGGAAAAGGGAGAGAAATGTGAGGAGAAGACAGAAGGAAACGTGAGGGAAGAGAGAGGGAAATGTGAGAGGAAAAGGGAGAGACGTGAGGGGAAAGGGGGGAAACCATGACCCTCCAGGAGCTCCCTGGGACTCCTCAAAACCGCCCAGGATCCCCTGGCCCTTTACTGACCCCTCCACTGCCTCCCCAGTTCAGCCCAGTTCAGCCTGACACTGACCCAACTGCAATCCCAGTACCGTTCCAGTACAATCCCAGTACGGTTCCAGTACAAACCCAGTACAATCCAGTA
Organism: Ammospiza maritima maritima; assembly: GCA_036010785.1. Classification (NCBI taxonomy): domain Eukaryota; kingdom Metazoa; phylum Chordata; class Aves; order Passeriformes; family Passerellidae; genus Ammospiza; species Ammospiza maritima. The sequence continues at coordinate 199,408 of CM069697.1, read as the reverse complement.
CGGTTCCAGTACAATCCCAGAACAAATCCAGTATGGTTCCAGTACAACCCCAGTACAATCCTAGTATGGTTCCAGTACGGTTCCAGTACAATCCCAGTACAATCCAGTACGGTTCCAGTATAAATCCCAGTATGGTTCCAGTACAATCCAGTACAATCCAGTACGGTTCCAGTACAATCCCAGAACAAATCCAGTATGGTTCCAGTACAATCCCAGTACAATCCCAGTATGGTTCCAGTACAACCCCAGTACAATCCAGTACAACCCCAGTGCGGTCTCACTGTCCTTCCTGTACAAACCCAGTATGATCGCAGTAAGATCAGCTGCAATCCCAATTTATCCCAGTTTGTCCCAGTCCCTCCATTCCCGCCCCAGTTCGGGACGCTGCCCATGTTGGAAGTGGGCGTGGCTAAAGCGATGCGCGTGACCGAAGTCCACGCACACGCTCTCGCTCTGTGGGCGTGGCCAGTGAGCAGCGGCGAACCGGAAGTGGCTGTGACGTCCCTTTCCGGGGGAGCCGCCAACATGGCGCTGTTCGAGCAGATGCGGGCGAACGTGGGGAAACTGCTGCGGGGCATCGACCGGTACTGGGAGCACTGGGGGGGACCGGGAGGGGATTGGGGGGGACTGGGAGGGACTGGGAGGGTATTGGGAGGGACTGGGAGGGGATTGGGGGGGACTGGGGGGGACCGGGAGGGGATTGGGAGGGACTGGGAGGGGATTGGGGGGGACTGGGGGGGATTGGGAGGGACTGGGAGGGGATTGGGGGCCCTGATGGGATCTTAGGTGTGTAAAGGGGATCCCAGGTGTGTAAAGGGGGGGGGACCCAGGTGTGTCCCAGGTGTGTAAAGGGGATCCCGGGTGTGTAAAGGGGGTCCCAGGTGTGTCCCAGGTGTGTAAAGGGGGGTCCCAGGTGTGTAATGGGTGTGTCCCAGGTGTGCCCAGGTGTGCCCAGGTGTGTCACACACCCCTGTCACCCCCTCCCAGGTACAACCCGAGAACCTGGCCAGGCTGGAGCTGTACAGTGAGGGGGCTGGGATGATTCTGGGTGTGCCCAGGTGTGCCCAGGTGTGTCACAGGTGTGCCCAGGTGTGCCCAGGTGTGTCACACGCGTGTCTCACACAGGTACAACCCCGAGAACCTGGCCACGCTGGAGCGCTACGTGGAGACGCAGGCCAAGGAGAACGCCTACGACCTGGAGGCCAACCTGGCCGTGCTGAAGCTGTGAGAGCACCTGGGGGGCTCAGGGGGGATTTTGGGGGCGCTCAGGGGGGATTTTGGGGTGCTCAGGGGGGATTTTGGGGTGCTCAGGAGGATTTTGGGGGGCTCAGGAGGATTTTGGGGGGCTCACCTGGGCTCACCTGTGCAGGTACCAGTTCAACCCAGCGTTCTTCCAGACCGGGGTGACGGCGCAGATCCTGCTCAAGGCTCTCACCAACCTCCCCCACACCGACTTCACCCTCTGCAAGTGCATGATCGACCAGGCACACGTATCCTGGCACCCCAAAATCCAGGGGACCCCGAAAATGGGACACCCCAAATCCAGAGAACCCCCAAATCCAGGGAAAAACCCAAAAAAAACCCCAAAATTCAGGGAAAATCCCAAAAAAACCCCAAAATCCAGAGGGGATTTCACCCCCTGCAAGTGCATGATCGACCAGGCACACGTATCCTGGCACCCCAAAAATGGGGGGACCCTAAAAATGGGACACCCCAAATCCAGGGAACACCCAAATTTCCTAAAAAAAAAAAACCCCAAATCCCATAAGGACCCCCCAAACCTCCCCAGGAACCCCCATTTTCCCTGTCTCCCCAGAGAGACCAAATCTGGCCTTTCTCCCCTCAAAATCCCCCCCAAATCCCGATTTTGGGGGCCTGGGTGAGGGAGATTTTTGGGGTTCAGCCCCAAAACTCCCCAATTTTGTCCCAAATTTCCCCTTGACCCCCCCAAATCTCAGCAAGAGGAGCGCCCCATCCGGCAGATCCTGTACCTGGGGGAGCTGCTGGAGACCTGCCACTTCCAGTCCTTCTGGGTGAGCCCCCCCCAAACGTTTGGGGGTCCCCAAAATCCTGGGGAGGGGTCCTGGAGATAAAGGGGGAGCCCTAAATGTGGGGGTGACCCCCCCCAAATTCCTGCAGCAAGCGCTGGATGAGAACATGGAGCTGCTGGAGGGGATCACCGGCTTCGAGGACTCCGTCAGGAAATGTGAGGGGAATTTGGGGGGTCCTGGGGGGGCTTTGGGGGGTCCTGGGGGGCTTTAGAGGGAATCTTGAGGGGTTCTGGGGGTCCTGGAGGGGTTTGGAGGGAATCTTGAGGGGCTTTGGGGAGGTTTTGGGGGTCCTGGAGGGAATCTTGAGGGGCTTTGGGGAGGTTTTGGGGGTCCTGGGGAGGTTTTGGGGGGTCTTGGAGAGAATATTGAGGGGCTCTGGGGAGGTTTTTGGGGTCCTGGGGAGGTTTTGGGGGTCCTGGAGGGGTTTGGAGGGAATCTTGAGGGGTTTTGTGGAGGTTTTGGGGGTCCTGGAGAGATTTTGGGGGGGCTTGGAGGGAATCTTGAGGGGGTTTTGGGGGTCCTGGGGACATTTTGGGGGTCCTGGAGGGGTTTGGAGAGAATCTTGAGGGGTTCTGGGGGTCCTGGGGGGCTTTAGAGGGAATCTTGAGGGGTTCTGGGGGTCCTGGAGGGGTTTGGAGGGAATCTTGAGGGGCTTTGGGGAGGTTTTGGGGGTCCTGGAGGGAATCTTGAGGGGCTTTGGGGAGGTTTTGGGGGTCCTGGGGAGGTTTTGGGGGTCCTGGAGTGGTTTGGAGGGAATCCTGGGGAGGTTTTGGGGGTTCCTAGGGAGATTTTGGGGGTCCTGGAGGGGTTTGGAGGGAATCTTGAGGGGTTTTGTGGAGGTTTTGGGGGTCCTGGAGAGATTTTGGGGGAGCTTGGAGGGAATCTTGAGGGGGTTTGGGGAGATTTTGGGGGTCCTGCGGGGGTTTTGGGGGGTCCTGAAAGGTTTTGGGGGGCTTGGAGGGAATCTTGAGGGGCTTTTGGGGGTCCTGGAGGGGTTTGGAGGGAATCTTGAGGGGCTTTGGGGAGGTTTTGGGGGTCCTGGAGGGAATCTTGAGGGGCTTTGTGGAGGTTTTGGGGGTCCTGGGGAGGTTTTGGGGGTCCTGGAGTGGTTTGGAGGGAATCCTGGGGAGGTTTTGGGGGTTCCTAGGGAGATTTTGGGGGTTCTGGAGGGGTTTGGAGGGAATCTTGAGGGGTTTTGTGGAGGTTTTGGGGGTCCTGGAGAGATTTTGGGGGGGCTTGGAGGGAATCTTGAGGGGGTTTGGGGAGATTTTGGGGGTGCTGGGGGGGGGTTTAGGGGGTCCTGAAAGGTTTTGGGGGGCTTGGAGGGAATCTTGAGGGACTTTTGGGGGTCCTGGGGGGGTTTGGAGAGAATCTTGGGGGGGGTTGGGGAAGTTTTGGGGGTCCTGGAGGGAATCTTGAGGGGCTTTGAGGAGGTTTGGGGGTCCTGGAGGGAATCTTGAGGGGCTTTGGGCAGGTTTTGGGGTCCTGGGGGAATTTGGAGGGAATTTTGAGGGTCATTGGGGAGGTTTTGGGGGGGCTTGGAGGGTATCTTGAGGGGGTTTTGGGGGTCCTGGAGACATTTTGGGGGTCCTGGAGGGGTTTGGAAGAAATCTTGAAGGGCTTTGGGGAGGTTTTGGGGGTCCTGGAGAGGTTTTGGGGGAGCTTGGAGGGTATCTTGAGGGGGTTTTGGGGGTCCTGGGGACATTTTGGGGAGCCTGGAGAGGTTTTGGGGGTCCTGGAGGGAATCTTGGGGGTCTTTGGGGAGGTTTTGGGGGGCTTGGGGAGGTTTTGGGGGTCCTGGGTTATTTTTAGGGGGATCCTGGAGGAACCTGGGGGTAATTCAGGGGGAATTTGAGGGTCCCTGAGGGGGTTTTGGGGGTCCTGGAGGGGTTTGGAGGGAACCTTGAGGAGGTTTTGGGGGTCCTGAGTTATTTTTAGGGTTCCTGGAAGAACCTGGGGGTGCTTCAGGGGAGTTTTGGGGTCCAGAGGAGTCCTGGGAGGAGAATTGGAGCATCCAGGAGAGGATTTGTGACATCCTGGGGAGCTCCCAGGCGGTTGTTTGGGGGTCTGGGGGTTTTTGGGGGGTCCTGGGCGGTTTTGGGGGGCCTCTGTGACATCTTGGGGGTCCCCACAGTCATTTGCCACGTGGTGGGGATCACGTACCAGCACATCGACCGCTGGCTGCTCGCCGAGATGCTGGGGGACCTCTCAGGTGAGGGGGTTTGGGGGGTCTCAGGTGGGGTTTGGGGGGGTCCTGGATGGAGTTTTGGGGGTCCCAGGTGGGGTTTGGGGCGTCCCAGGTAGGGTTTGGGGGGTCTCAGGTGGGGTTTGGGGGGTCCTGGATGGAGTTTTGGGGGTCCCAGGTGGGGTTTGGGGGCTCCCAGGTGTAATTTGGGTTCTGGAGGGAGTTTGGGAGGGTCCTGAGGGGTTTTGGGGGGTCCCAGGTGGGATTTTGGGGGGTCCCAGGTGGAAGTTGGGTTCTGGGGGGAGCTTTTGGAGGGTCCTGAGGGGGTTTGGGGGGTCCTGAGGGAGCTTGGGAGGGTTCTCTGATGAGGTTTGGGGGGTCCTGGAGAGATGCAAGAGGGTCTGGAAGGCTCTGGGGGGGTTTTGGGGGGGTCTCTAGGGGGTGTCCAAGCCCCCCCAGACCCCTCTGTGCCCCCCCAGAGTCGCAGCTGAGGGTGTGGATGAGCAAATACGGATGGACAGAGCCGGAGCCGGGGCGGATCCTCATCTCCAACCAGGAGGAGAACATCAAACCCAAGAACATCGTGGAGAAAATCGACTTCGACAGTGGGTTGGGGGTCCCGAGGGGGATTTGGGGCATCCTGGTGGGAGTCTGGGGACGGTTTGAGGGGTCCTTAGGGGATTTTGGGAGGATACAGGGAGATTCCGTGGAGATTTTGGGGTGCTGGAGGAGATTTGGGGGATCTGGAGAGGGTTTGAGGCAATACAGGAGAGTCCCGGGGGTGCCCTGAGGAGTTTTGGGGCTCTGGGGAGGGATGCAGGAGGGTCCCAGGGGTGTCCTGAGGAGTTTTGGGGCTCTGGGGAGGGATGCAGGAGGGTCCCAGGGGTGTCCTGAGGAGTTTTGGGGCTCTGGGGAGGGATGCAGGAGGGTCCCAGGGGTGTCCTGAGGAGTTTTGGGGCTCTGGGGAGGGATACAGGAGGGTCCCAGGGGTGCCCTGAGGAGTTTTGGGGCTCTGGGGAGGGATACAGGAGGGTCCCAGGGGTGTCTGAGGAGTTTTGGGGCTCTGGGGAGGGATACAGGAGGGTCCCAGGGGTGCCCTGAGGAGTTTTGGGGATCTGGGGAGGGATACAGGAGGGTCCCAGGGGTGCCCTGAGGAGTTTTGGGGCTCTGGGGAGGGAAACAGGAGGGTCCCAGGGGTGCCCTGAGGAGTTTTGGATGGGTTTTGGGGCTCTGGGGAGGGATACAGGAGAAGCCCAGCGGTGTCCTGAGGAGTTTTGGGGGTCTTGAGAGGGATACAGGGGGGTCCCAGGGGTGTCCTGAGGAGTTTTGGATGAGTTTTAGAGGGTTTTGGAGCTCTGGGGATGGATACAGGAGAAGCCCAGGGGTTTCTGAGGGAGATTGGAAGCACAGTGGTGTCTTTGCCTCCCCTCATCTCACCTGTTTTCCTCCCAGGTGTGTCCAGCATCATGGCGTCCTCTCTCTGAGCCCCTCAAAAGCGAGCCCTCAACACCGACCCCCCAATTCCAACCCCCCAACCCCGATCCTGCCCAGTTTAACCAGTAAAGAGGCTTCAAAGTGGAACTAGGCTCGTTCTTGGGGGCGTCAAAATGGAGGGGGGGCTCTGAGGGGAGGTGGGCGTGGGTTTTGAGTGGGCGTGGCTTGAGCGCGCTGGGCGTGGTTTACCGCTGTTATGGGCGTGGTCTCGGCTCCGTGAGGGCGGTGGGCGTGGCGATGGGCGTGGCCACTGTGGCGCCTGAGGGCGGTGGGCGTGGCTCCGCCCAGCCCCGTGCGCGCGCGGCGCGGTGGGCGCGGCCTGGGCGGCGGCGCGTGCGCAGTCGGGGCGCGGGTGGGGGGGGGGCAGATTCGGGTCCGTGTCGCTGGCGCGTCCTCCGCCTGTCGCGACATCAGGGCGGCGATAATGGTGGATTACCACAGCACGGGGCAACCCCACCCGTACGGCGGGAACGGGCCCGGCCCCAATGGAGACTACATGGCCCAAGAGGACGATTGGGATCGGGATCTACTCCTGGACCCCGCCTGGGAGAAGCAGCAGCGCAAGGTGGGGGGGAGCTGGGGGGGTCACTGAGGGGGGATCGTGAGGGGCTGAGGGGTCCCTGAGGGGATTTCACAGCCTGAGGGGTCTGGAGGGCTTGAGGGGTCTCTGAGAGGTCCCAGAGCGCGGGACAGGGGGAGCTGGGGGGTGCCTGAGGGATCCTGGAGTGGTCCCTGAGGGGATCCGTGAGGGATCTTGGGGTGTCTGAGGGGATCCTGAGGTGTCTGAGGGGATCCATGAGGGATTTCGGGGTATCTGAGAGGTCCCTGAGGGGTCTTGGAGTGTCTGAGGGATCCCTGAGGGGATCCATGAGGGATCTTGGCGTGTCTGAGGGGATCCATGAGGGATCCTGGGGCATCTGAGGGGATCCGTGAGGGATCCGTGAGGGATCTTGGTGTCCCTGAGGAGATCTGTGAGGGATCCTGAGGTGTCTGAGGGGATCCATGAGGGGATCCTGGGGTTCCTGAGGGGATCCGTGAGGAATTTCCGGGTGTCTGAGTGGTTCCCTGAGGGGATCCGTGAGGGATCCTGAGGTCCCTGAGTAGATTCGAGTCTGAGGGGTTCCTTTGAGGAGTCCCTGAGGGGATCCATGAGGGATTTCGGGGTGTTTGAGGGGTCTCTGAGGGGATCCGTGAGGGATCATGAGGTCTCTGAGAAGATTTCAGTCTGAGGGGTCCCTTTGAGGGGTCCCTGAGGGGGCCGGGGGTGTCCCTGAAGGAATTCATGAGGGATCCCAGCCCGGGACAGGGAGGTTTGGGGGGCCAGGGGGGTTCCTTGAGGGGTCTGAAGAGACCCAGGAGCCTCCCTGAGGGCTCCCAGCCGGGGCAGGGACACCTGAGGGCTCTCGGCGCCTTTTGGGGCGTCTCTGAGTAGGCTCAGGATGTCCCTGGAAGGTCCGAGCTGGGTCTGGGGGAGAATCGGGACTTTTGGGGGGGGTCAGAGGGGGAAAGACCCCCGGAACTGGGTGAGGGGGACACTTTGGGAGCCCCCAGAGCTGTGTTTGGGGGGCAATGTCACACCTGAGGATTGAGAGCTGAATTTTGGGGACCCCCAGGGCTGTATCTGGGGGGAGGATACCGCCCCTGAAGGTTGAGAGCTGAATTTCGGGGACCCCCAGATCTGTGTTTGAGGGGGAATATCACACCTGAGAGGTGAGGGGTGAACTTTGGGGTGCTGTGTTTGGAAGGGGTACCACACCTGAGGCTTGAGAGCTGAACTTTGGGCTGCTGTATTTGAAGGGGGTACCACACCTGAGGGTCGAGGGCTGAACTTTGGGGTGCTGGATTTGATTGAGGGCAGAATTTCGGGAACCCCGAGGGGTTTCCTCAGGTTCCCGGGGGTGTCCGGAGGTTTTTTCCCCCCTCAATTCCGGCTGCAGAAGCTTCCGGAGAGCGGCGGGACGGGATAAAGGGCACTGGGGAAAGGGGGGGATCGCTGGGATCCGCCGGGATCCACCGGGATCCGCCGCCTTCCCGGGATATGGGGAACACCGGGGGGGTCCCTCCCATCGCCCCCTCCCCAAATTACCCCGGGCCCACCCTCGGGCGTGGGAACGGCCGGGACTGGGAGGGGCCGGCCCGGAATTCCGAGCGGGCGCCGGAGGGTTCCGGGTTAATCATCGCTGGGGACGGGCGGAACTGCGGGCTCGGGGCAGTGCCCGGGCTGCGGGAGAATTCCTGAAGTTTGGGGTTCCGTTCCCTCAATTTGGGGTGAATTCCTGCAGTTTGGGATGTATTCCTGTGTTTGGGGTGAACTCCGGGCTCGGGGCAGTGCCTGGGCTTGGGGAGAATTCCTGAAGTTTGGGGTGAATTCCTGCACTTCAGGGTTCCGTTCCCGCAGTTTGAGGTGCATTCCTGTAGTTTGATATTCCGTTCCCGTGATTGGAGTGAATTCCTGCAGTTTGGGGTTCCGTTCCGGCAGTTTGGGGTGAATTCCTGCAGTTTGGGGTTCCGTTCCGGCAGTTTGGGGTGAATTCCTGCAGTTTGGGGTTCCGTTCCCGCAGTTTGGGGTTCCATCCCCGCAGTTTGGGGTGAACTGCGGGCTCGGGGCAATTCCTGTAGTTTGGGGTGAATTCCTGCATTTTAGGGTTCCATTCCTGCAGTTTGGGGTGAATTCCCTCAGTTTGGGGTTCCAGTCCCTCAGTTTGGGGTTCTATTCCCAGGTTTGGTGTTCCATTCCCTCAGTTTGGAGACAATTCCTCTATTTTAGGGTTCCATTCCTGCAGTTTGAGGTTCTATTCCCAGGTTTGGGGTGAATTCCCGCAGTTTGGGGTTCCATCCCCAGATTTGGGGTGAATTCCCGCAGTTTGGGGTCAATTCCTGCATTTTAGGGTTCCATTCCCACAGTTTGTGGTTCCATTCCCTCAATCTGGGGTTCCATTCCCGCACTTTGGGGTGAATTCCCTCAATCTGGGGTTCCATTCCCGCACTTTGGGGTGAATTCCCTCAATCTGGGGTTCCATTCCCGCAGTTTGAGGTTCCACTCCCAGGTCTGGGGTGAATTCCTGCAGTTTTGGCTTCCATGCCCTGAGCTCTCCCTGAGTTCGGGGTTTTGTGTTCGCTCCCCGTGCCTTGGTTAAATTCTGAGTTTTGCTGTGAATTCGAGTTCATTTCCCAATTCTGTGTTGGGTTCTGCGCGTTTTGGGTTTAATTCCCTGAATTTTGGTTCAGTTCCCTCCGGCTTGGGGTGAACTCCCTGAATTTGGGGTGAATCCCCTCAGTTTTGGGGTGAATTTGGGGTGAATCCCCTCAGTGTTGGGGTGAATTTGGGGTGAATCCCCTCAGTTTTGGGGTGAATTTGGGGTGAATCCCCTCAGTGTTGGGGTGAATTTGGGGTGAACCCCCTCAGTGTTGGGGTGAATTTGGGGTGAATCCCCTCAGTTTTGGGACTGAATCCCCTCAGTTTTGGGGTGAATTTGGGGTGAACCCCCTCAGTGTTGGGGCTGAATTTTGGGGTGAATCCCCTCAGTGTTGGGACTGAATTTGGGGTGAATCCCCTCAGTTTTGGGGTGAATCCCCTCAGTGTTGGGACTGAATTTGGGGTGAATCCCCTCAGTTTTGGGGTGAATCCCCTCAGTGTTGGGACTGAATTTTGGGGTGAATCCCCTCAGTTTTGGGGTGAATCCCCTCAGTGTTGGGACTGAATTTTGGGGTGAATCCCCTCAGTTTTGGGGCTGAACCCTCTCAGTTTTGGGACTGAATTTGGGGATCCCTGCCATTGCCGTGGTTCCCTGCCATTTCCAGGTTTTTCCCACAAAATCCCGGGCTAAATTCGATTATTTTTGGCACAGGAAGCGCGGCGTGAGCTTCCTCCTCCTCTTCCTCCTCCTCCTCCTCCTCCTCCTCCTGCATTCCCGGCGCTTCCCCCGTTTCCTGCTGCTTCTCCTTTGCCCAAAATGGGAATTTTTCTCAGGATTTGGTGCTGAATTCTGGGCAGTGCCGGAGCACGGACGAGCTGTGCCCCGGGGTTAATTAGGTGTTAATTAATGAGCGGAATTTTGGGGTTGCCTTTCCGGCTTTGGGCATTAATTTGGGAATGAGTTTGGAATTCGCTTCCCCACCTCTGGAATTCCGAGCGTCCCAAAGCCTCCCCCGGGTGGGGCTGGGGAGGATTCGCCTCTGGAATTCTCTGGAATTCCAACAACGCGGGAGAGCGGAACGCGGGCCCTGCAGCGCCCGTCCGTCCGTCCGTCCGTCCGTCTGTCCTTCCTCCCCAAAGCCACCAGAAAACCCAGAATTTCAGGTGCTTTGCAGGTCTGTCCGTCTGTCCGTCCTTTCCTTCCTTTCCTTCCTCCCCAAAGCCACCAGAAAACCCAGGAATTTCAGGTGCTTTGCAGGTCTGTCCGTCTGTCCATCCTCCCCAAAGCCACCATAAAACCCAGAATTTCAGGTGCTTTTCCTCCAGGAATTTTTGCCCCATCCGGGTGTTTTTCCTCCTATAAACCCCTGAGATTTTTGCCCCATCCAGGTGCTTTTCCTCCTATAAACCCCAGGATTTTTTGCCCTGTACAGTTATTTTTCTTTCCATAAAAACTCAGTATTTTTTGCCCCAAACCAGTATTTTTCCTCCAGCAATTTTTGCCCCATCCAGGTGTTTTTCTTTCCATAAAAACCCAGCAATTTTTGCCCTATACAGTTATTTTTCTTTCCATAAACCCCCAGGAATTTCAGGTGGTTTGGGGCCATTCCCAGCTCCTCATTTTGGGTTTATTTCTCTTTTTTCCCATTTTTGCGCCGTTTCCAGCTCCTCATTTTGGGTTTATTTCTCTTTTTTCCCATTTTTGCGCCGTTTCCAGCTCCTCATTTTGGGGTTATTTCTCTTTTTTCCCATTTTTGGGCCGTTTCCAGCTCCTCATTTTGGGTTTATTTCTCTTTTTTCCCATTTTTACGCCGTTTCCAGCTCCTTTCCCCCCACAGTCTCAGCCCATCCTGTCACCAGCAGCGATTTTAGGGCAAGAAATCCCAGAATAAAACACAGGAAAGTTTTTCTGGCCTGGAAATCTCGCTAAAATCCAAATTTTGGGTGAATTTTGGATGAATTTTGGGTGAATTTTTGGTGAATTTTAATGAAGTTTTGGTGAATTTTGGATGAATTTTTGGGTGAATTTTGATGAATTTTTGGGTGAATTTTTGGATGATTTTTTATGAATTTTGATGAATTTTTGGGTGAATTTTTGATGAATTTTGGTGAATTTTGGATGAATTTTTGATGAATTTTTGGTTACTTTTTGGTGAATTTTGGGTGAATTTTTTATGAATTTTGGATGAATTTTTGGGTGAATTTTGGTGAATTTTGATGAATTTTTGGGTGAATTTTTGGTGAATTTTGGATGAATTTTTGGGTGAATTTTGATGAATTTTTGGGTGAATTTTTGATGAATTTTGGATGAATTTTTGGGTGAATTTTAAATGAATTTTTGGTGAATTTTGGATGAATTTTGATGAATTTTTGATGAATTTTCGGTTACTTTTTGGTGAATTTTGGGTGAATTTTTGATGAATTTTTGGGTGAATTTTGGGCGAATTTTTGATGAATTTTGGGTGAATTTTGGATGAATTTTTGGTGACTTTTTGGTGAATTTTGGATGAATTTTGATGAATTTTTGGGAGGCGCCGCCGCTCCCCCATCGAGGCGGGGCCGCTGATCCCGCCTGGAATGCGGGCACGCCCTGCCCCACCTGCGCACCAAAACCCAAAAAACCCCAAAAAAACCCCAAAAAACCCCAAAAAACCCAAAAACCCCCCCTTGTGAGGGCCTGGCCGGAATTCTCGCGTTGTTCCCAAAAAGGGCAAAGAATGAGGAGAATTCTGAGCTCGGCCTCCCCCGGGAGCCACAAAAACATCAAAACCAGCAGGAAATCTGCAAATAACACAGAAAATAACAAAAAACCATCCCAAAAACAGCAGGAAATCTGCAAATAACACAGAAAATAACAAAAAAACATCCGAAAAACAACAAAAATGTAACAGCAAAAACATCCAGAAAAACACCAGGAAATCTGCAAATAACACAGAAAATAACAGCAAAAACATCCCAAAAACAACAAAAATGTAACAGCAAAAACATCCCAAAAACAGCAGGAAATCTGCAAATAACACAGAAAATAACAGCAAAAACATCCCAAAACACCAGGAAATCTGCAAATAACACAGAAAATAACAAAAAAACATCCCAAAAACAGCAGGAAATCTGCAAATAACACAGAAAATAACAAAAAAACATCCGAAAAACAACAAAAAACATAACAGCGAAAACATCCAAAAAACACCAGGAAACATTAAAAAAAACCCCCAAAAAATCAGCAAAAATATCCAGAAAATTAACAGCAAAAACATCCAGAAAAACATCCAAAAAAATTAACAGAAAAATTCCAAAAAACCAGCAGCAAAACCATCCAAAGAAACCAACAGGAAAAACATTAAAAATCACCTAAAAAATCAACAGCAAAAACATCCAGAAAAACAACAGGAAACATCCGAAAAATTAACAGAAAAATTCCAAAAAATTAACAGCGAAAACATCCAAAAAACCCCCCAAAATATCAACAAAAACATCCAGAAAAACAACAGGAAAAACATAAAAAAATGTAAAAAAAAACCAGCGAAAAATAAAAAAAAAACCACAAAAAAACCCAGCAAAAACATCCAAAAAACACAAAAAATTAAAAAAAAAAAAAAAAAAACAACAGAAAATATCCAGAAAAACAGCAAAAAAAAAAAAAAAAAAAAAAAAACAACAGCAAAAACATTAAAAAAAAACCACACAAAAAAAATCCAAAAAAAAAAAAAAAAACCAACAGAAAATATAGAAAAAAAACCACACAAAAAAATCAAAAAAACAACAGAAAATATAAAAAAAACCCACAAAAAATTCCAGGCAGAGAGGAAAACCCAGGATGTGCTGAGGGTGACAGGGATGGGACAAAACACCCCAAAATCCTCATTTTTCCCAAATTTTTCCCAAATTTTTCTATTTTTTCCTAATTTTATCAATCTTCTCCCTCAATTTTTACTCATTTTCCCTGAATTTTTCCTCATTTTCCCAATTTTTCCCCATTTTCCCTCAGTTTTTCCTCATTTTCTCCCTATTTAAATAACTTTTCCCACTTTTTCCCCTCATTTTTCTGCTTTCTGGCTGATTTTTCCTCATTTTTTCCTCATTTTTCCATCCCTTTTTCTGGTTTTTTCCCCTTTTTTTCAGATTTCTCATTGGGATTTTTGGGTCATTTTTCCTCCTTTCCCTCTCCTCGGACAAACGGGCGCCTCGTTAATTATGTTAATTATGCAAATTATGCAAATGCTGTTAATTAAGCGCCGCTAACGAGCCCAGGGAACGCCTGGATGAGTTTTTTATTCCCTCTGGAATTTTCTTTCAGCTCTGCCTCGATTTAATTTGGAATTTGGGAGCCAATTCCTTCCTGCCCCAGCCAGGCCTCGGTACTGACTCAGTTTGGGCATTTTGGGGATTTTTTGGGGAATTTTTGGGGATTTTTTTTGGGATTTTTTTGGGATTGTTTTAGGGATTTTGGGGATTTTTTTGGGGATTATTTTTGGGATTTTTTTAGGGATTTTGGGGTTTTTTGGGGATTATTTTTGGGATTTTTTTAGGGATTTTGGGGATTTTTTGGGGATTATTTTTGGGATTTTTTAGGGGGTTTTGGGGGGATTTTTTGGGGCTTTTTTTGGGAAAAATTTGAGGAAAATAGGGAGGGAAATGCATTTTCTAGCCCTAAAATTCCCAATTTTTAGGGAGAAAATGATGGAAAATAGGGAGGAATGTGAATTTTCCAGCCTGAATTCCCGGGAATTGGAGCTGAATTCCCCATTTCCATCCCCAATTCCCAGGATTTTGATTGAATCCCCATTTCCATCCCCAATTCCCAGGATTTTGCCTGAATTCCCTTTCCCAGCCCCAATTCCCAGGATTTTGATTTAATCCCCATTTCCATCCCCAATTCCCAGGATTTTGATTTAATCCCCATTTCCATCCCCAATTCCCAGGATTTTGATTTAATCCCCATTTCCAGCCCCAATTCCCAGGATTTTGATTGAATCCCCATTTCCAGCCCCAATTCCCAGGATTTTGATTTAATTCCCATTTCCATCCCCAATTCCCAGGATTTTGATTGAATCCCCATTTCTAGCCCCGAATTCCCGGGATTTGGGGTCTGATTCCCTTTCCCATCCCCCATTCCCAGGATTTAGGATTTGTTCCCATTTTCCATCCCCAATTCCCAGAATTTTTATTTCATCCCCATTCCCATCCCCAATTCCCAGGATTTTGATCCTGATCCCATTCCCACCCCATCCCCAGGATTTAGGATTTGTTCCCAATTTCCATCCCCAATTCCCAGGATTTAGGATTTGTTCCCAATTTCCATCCCCAATTCCCAGGATTTAGGATTTGTTCCCAATTTCCATCCCCAATTCCCAGGATTTAGGATTTGTTCCCATTCCCATTCCCATCCCCAGGATTTAGGATTTGTTCCCACCCCATTCCCAGGATTTAGGATTTATTCCCATTTTCCATCCCCAATCCCCAGGATTTAGGATTTGTTCCCAGGATTTAGGGTTTGTTCCCATCCCCAGGATTTAGGGTTTGTTCCCATTTTCCATCCCCAGGATTTAGGGTTTGTCCCCAGGATTTAGGGTTTGTTCCCAGGGTTTAGGGTTTGTCCCCAGGATTTAGGGTTTGTTCCCAGGGTTTAGGGTTTGTTCCCATTTTCCATCCCCAGGATTTAGGATTTGTTCCCAGGATTTAGGGTTTGTTCCAATTCCCAGGATTTAGGGTTTGTTCCCAGGATTTAGGATTTGTTCCCATTTCTATCCCCAGGATTTAGGGTTTGTTCCCATTTTCCATCCCCAATCCCCAGGATTTAGGGTTTGTTCCCATTCCCATCCCCAGGATTTAGGGTTTGTTCCCAGCCCATCCCCAGGATTTAGGGTTTGTCCCCAATCCCCAGGATTTAGGGTTTGTTCCCAGGATTTAGGGTTTGTTCCCATTTTCCATCCCCAGGATTTAGGGTTTGTTCCCAGGATTTAGGGTTTGTCCCCAGGATTTAGGGTTTGTTCCCATTTTCCATCCCCAAGATTTAGGGTTTGTCCCCAGGATTTAGGATTTGTTCCCATTTTCCATCCCCAATTCCCAAGATTTAGGGTTTGTCCCCAGGATTTAGGGTTTGTTCCCATTTTCCATCCCCAGGATTTAGGGTTTGTCCCCAGGATTTAGGGTTTGTTCCCAGGATTTAGGGTTTGTCCCCAGGATTTAGGGTTTGTTCCCAGGATTTAGGGTTTGTCCCCAGGATTTAGGGTTTGTTCCCAGGATTTAGGGTTTGTCCCCAGGATTTAGGGTTTGTCCCCAGGATTTAGGGTTTGTCCCCAGGATTTAGGGTTTGTCCCCAGGATTTAGGGTTTGTTCCCATTTTCCATCCCCAGGATTTAGGGTTTGTCCCCAGGATTTAGGGTTTGTCCCCAATCCCCAGGATTTAGGGTTTGTCCCCAGGATTTAGGGTTTGTCCCCAATCCCCAGGATTTAGGGTTTGCCCCCAGGATTTAGGGTTTGTCCCCAGGATTTAGGGTTTGTCCCCAGGATTTAGGGTTTGCCCCCAGGATTTAGGATTTTTTCCCAGCCCGTTCCCAGATTTCAGCTGCCCCCCCAGTCCCTCCCCTGCCACAATCGCAGGAAATTTTCCGGGCGCTTCCGTGGGAAGGAAATTGCCGAGCGGGGCCGGAATCTCCTTTTTTGCCTTTTTGGGCCGCTCGAGTCGGCCGGGAATGCGCGGGGGCTGCGGCTGCCGGGGTTCGTTTAGCACAGATTTGATTTTGTCCTGGGTTTTATCCTGGATTTTATCCTGGATTTTATCCTGGATTTTATTTAATTCCAGATTTTATAATGGATTTTATTCCTGGATTTTATCCTGGATTTTATTCCAGATTTATCCCAGATTCATCCTGGATTTTATCCTGGATTTTATTCTGGATTTTATTCCAGATTTATCCCAGATTTTAGCCTGGATTTTATTCCAGATTTATCCCAGATTCATCCTGGATTTTATCCCAGATTTTATCCCGGATTTTATCCTGGATTTTATTCCAGATTTATCCCAGATTCATCCTGGATTTATCCCGGATTTTATCCTGGATTTTATTCTGGATTTTATTCCAGATTTATCCCAGATTCATCCTGGATTTTATCCCAGATTTTATTCTGGATTTTATTCTAGATTTATCCCAGATTCATCCTGGATTTATCCCGGATTTTAGCCTGGATTTTATCCTGGATTTTATTCCAGATTTATCCCAGATTCATCCTGGATTTATCCCAGATTTTATCCTGGATTTTATTCTGGATTTTAGCCTGGATTTTATCCTGGATTTTATTCCAGATTTATCCCAGATTCATCCTGGATTTATCCCAGATTTTATCCTGGATTTTATTCTAGATTTTATTCCAGATTTATTCCAGATTTATCCCAGATTCATCCTGGATTTATCCTGGATTTTATTCCAGATTGATCCTGGATTTTATCCTAAATTTTATTCCAGATTTATCCTGGATTTTATCCTGGATTTGTCCCAGATTTTATCCTGAATTTATCCCAGATTTATCCCTGATTTTATTCCTGGATTTTATTTTATTCCAGATTTTATAATGGATTTTATTCCTGGATTTTATTCTGGATTTTATCCCAGATTTATCCCAAGTTTATCCTGGATTTATCCTGGATTTTCCCAGATTTTATTCCTGGATTTATCCTGGATTTTATCATGGATTTATCCTGGATTTATCCTGGATTTTATTCTGGATTTTATTTCAGGTTTTATTCCAGATTTTAGTCCTCATTTTATCCTGGGTTTTATCCCTGATTTATCCCGAATTTATGCAGGATTTTATTCCAGATTTATCCTGCATTTTATCCCAGATTTTATTTTATCCCAGATTTTATTCCTGAATTTATCCCAGATTTATCCCAGATTTTATCCCGAATTTATCCCGGATTTTATCCCGGATTTATCACTGATTTTATCCTGGATTTTATTCCAGATTTTATTCCTGGATTTTTTCCTGGATTTTATTTTATCCTGGATTTTATTTTGTCCCGGATTTTATCCCAGATTTTATTCCAGATTTATCCTGGATTTTATCCAGGACTTATTCCAGATTTGATCCCGGATTTTATTCCAGATTTATCCTGGATTTTATCCTGGATTTATTGCAGATTTTATTCCAGATTTGATCCCGGATTTTATTCCCGGCTGACTCAGTGCCCCGTGCGTGTCGGTGAATGGGATCCCAGGATGGGATTTTTATGGGATTTCTGTGGGATTTTTATGGGATTTCTGTGGGGTTTTTCTGGGATCTCTTGGGGCTGTGTGTGCCCATGAAGGAGATCCCACACTGGGATTTCTGTGGGGTTTTTATGGGATTTTTCTGGGATCTCTCGGGGCTGTGTGTGCCCATGAAGGAGATCCCACACTGGGATTTTTATGGGATTTTTCTGGGATCTCTTGGGGCTCTGTGTGCCCATGAAGGAGATCCCACACTGGGATTTCTGTGGGATTTTTATGGGATTTTTCTGGGATCTCTTGGGGCTGTGTGTGCCCATGAAGGAGATCCCACACTGGGATTTCTGTGGGATTTTTATGGGATTTTTCTGGCATCTCTTGGGGCTCTGTGTGCCCATGGAGGAGATCCCACACTGGGATTTCTGTGGGGTTTTTCCGGATCTCTCTCTCATGCCCAGCTGACTCAGTGCCCCGTGCGTGTCGGTGAATGGGATCCCAGAATGGGATTTCCGTGGGATTTCTGTGGGGTTTTTTGGGATCTCTGTGGGATCTCCCAGGGCCTGTTCTGTGTGCCTGTGAAGGAGATCCCAAACCAGGATTTTTGCGGGATTTTTTCCGGTGTCTCCCGTGCCCAGGCTGACTCAGTGCCCCGTGCGTGTCGGTGCCCGCTGGCCACGCCCGGCTCTGGCACGATCAGCCCTGGCACCGGCCAAAGTCCCGGCACCGCCCGGAGCCGCCCGGAGCGCGGGGCGATCCCGGAGCCGCCCCACACGGGATGTTCCCACATCCAGGGGCACCCGCCCGGCTTTGGGCTGGATCCCGCGGGGATCCTGCAGGGTCCGGCTGTTCCCACATCCCGGGGATCAGATTGAGTTTCCTGCTGGCTTTGGGGTGGATCCTGGGGGGATCCTGCAGGGTCTGGGCTGTTCCCACATCCCGGGGATCAGATTGAGTTTCCTGCTGGCTTTGGGGCCAGATCCCGGGGGGATCCTGCAGGGTCTGGGCTGTTCCCACATCCCGGGGATCAGATTGAGTTTCCTGCTGGCTTTGGGGCTGGATCCTGCAGGGCCCGAGCTGTTCCCACATCCCGGGGATCAGATTGAGTTTCCTGCTGGCTTTGGGGCTGGATCCTGGGGTCAGAGCCCGTTCCTGACCCCACAGTGTGGCCCCACAAGGAGAATTTGGGGTGGGGCTGTCCCAGTTCCTCAATAACTGGAGCTGGGGGTTGTGGGGTTGGGCGTTCCCGGGGATGAAAGGTTGGGGTCATTGCTGTGGGGTCAATAACTGAGTCATTGCTGTGGGATCAATAACTGAGTCATTGCTGTGGGATCAATAACTGAGTCATTGCTGTGGGATCAATAACTGAGTCATTGCTGTGGGGTCAATAACTGAGTCATTGCTGTGGGGTCAATAACTGAGTCATTGCTGTGGGGTCAATAACTGCAGTCATTGCTAATGGGATCAATAACTGCAGTCATTGCTGTGGGGTCAATAACTGCAGTCATTGCTGATGGGATCAGTGGGGTCATTCCCAGTGGGGTCATTCCCAGTGGGGTCAATAACCTGGGGTCATTCCCAGTGGGGTCATTCCCAGGGGGATCAATGGGATCATTCCCAATGGGATCAGTGGGATCATTCCTGCTGGGATCAGTGGGATCATTCCCAATGGGATCATTCCTGCTGGGATCAGTGGGATCATTCCCAATGGGATCATTCCTGCTGGGATCAATGGGATCATTCCCAGTGGGATCATTCCCAGAGGGATCATTCCTGCTGGGATCAATGGGATCATTCCCAGTGGGATCATTCCTGCTGGGATCAGTGGGATCATTCCCAGTGGGATCATTCCCAATGGGATCAATGGGATCATTCCCAGTAGGATCAATGGGATCATTCCTGATGGGATCATTCCTGCTGGGATCAATGGGATCATTCCCAGTAGGATCAATGGGATCATTCCCAGTGGGATCATTCCTGCTGGGATCAATGGGATCATTCCCAGTAGGATCAATGGGATCATTCCCAGTGGGATCATTCCCAGTAGGATCAATGGGATCATTCCCAGTGGGATCATTCCTGCTGGGATCAGTGGGATCATTCCCAGTGGGATCATTCCCAATGGGATCATTCCTGCTGGGATCAGTGGGATCATTCCCAGTGGGATCATTCCTGCTGGGATCAGTGGGATCATTCCCAGTGGGATCATTCCTGCTGGGATCAGTGGGATCATTCCCAGTGGGATCATTCCCAATGGGATCATTCCTGCTGGGATGAGGAATCCCCAGGCCCCCAATTCCCCATTTTCCCCCCAAACCCTGGAGATCCCCACTGACCCCAGAGGTTCCCCAAACCCTGGGGTTCTCTGCTGACCCTGGGGGTCCCCCCCAACCCCCAGGGTCCCCCCAACCCCCAGGGTCCCCCCCAGACCCGCTGACCCCGTCGCTGTCGCGCAGACGTTCACGGCCTGGTGCAATTCCCACCTGCGCAAGGCGGGCACGCAGATCGAGAACATCGACGAGGATTTCCGGGATGGGCTCAAACTGATGCTGCTGCTCGAGGTCATCTCAGGTCAGGCCTCTGCTCAGAATCCTCAGACTGGGACCAAAATCCTCAAACTGGGCCCCAAAACCGCCAAACTGAGATCAGAATCCTAAACTGGGCCCCAAAACCCCCAAACTCAGCCCAAAATCCTTAAACTGGGACCAAAATCCTTAAACTGGGCCCCAAAACCCCCAAATTCAGCCCAAAACCCCCAAAACTGGGATCAAAATCCTTAAACTGGGACCAAAATCCTTAAACTGCGCCAAAATCCTCAAACTCAGCCCAAAAACCCCCAAACTCAGCCCAAAATGCCCAGCTGGTCCCAAAATCCTTAAACTGGGCTCAAAAACCCAAACTGAGTCCAAAAAGCCCCAAACTGGGACCAAACCTTTTAACCCTGACCCAGATTATTTAACCCTGACCCAAACCCTTTAACCCTGACCCAGATTAATTAACCCTGACCCAGATTAATTAACCCTGACCCAGATTATGTATCCCTGACCCAGATTATTTAACCCTGACCCAAATCCTCCAGTCCTGACCCAAGCCCTTCAGTCCTGACCCAAACCCTTTAACCCTGACCCAGATTAATTAACCCTGACCCAGATTATTTATTTAATCCTGACCCAAACCCTCCAATCCTGACCCAGATTATTTAACCCTGACCCAAATCCTCCAGTCCTGACCCAAACCCTTTAACCCTGACCCAGATTAATTAACCCTGACCCAGATTATTTATTTAATCCTGACCCAAACCCTCCAATCCTGACCCCAATCCCATTGCAGGGGAGCGGCTCCCGAAGCCCGAGCGGGGCAAGATGAGGGTGCACAAGATCAACAACGTCAACAAGGCCCTGGACTTCATCGCCAGCAAAGGCGTCAAGCTCGTCTCCATCGGCGCCGAGGGTGAGGCCCCAGCTCGGGGATCCGCTGGGATCTGATGGAATCTGCTGGGATCCGCTGGGATCTGACACCCCAGGGCCCCTTCTGGGCCAAAATCGGGATTTTTGAGGGGTTTGAACCATGACTCAAACCCTTTAAACTTGACCTAAAACCCTGCGGGATTGGGATCATTCCCTGTGGGATTGGGATCGTTCCCTGCAGGATCGGGACCATTCCCTGCGGGATTGGGACCATTCCCTGTGGGATTGGGACCATTCCCTGTGGGATCAGGACCATTCCCTGTGGGATCTCTGGGATCGTTCCCTGCGGGATTGGGACCATTCCCTGCAGGATTGGGACTGTTCCTTGTGGGATCTGGGGTCATTCCCTGCTGGATCTCTGGGACCATTCCCTGTAGGATCAAGATCATTCCCTGTGGGATCTGAGGTCATTCCCTGCAAGATCCAGGACCATTCCCTGTGGATCCAGGACCATTCCCTGTAGATCCAGGACCATTCCCACAGGATCCAGGACCATTCCCTGTAGATCCAAGACCATTCCCTGTAGATCCAGGACCATTCCCTGTAGATCCAGGACCATTCCCTGTAGATCCAGGACCATTCCCACAGGATCCAGGACCATTCCCACAGGATCCAGGACCATTCCCTGTGGATCCAGGACCATTCCCACAGGATCCAGGACCATTCCCTGTAGATCCAGCACCATTCCCTGTAGATCCAGGACCATTCCCTGTAGATCCAGCACCATTCCCTGTAGATCCAGGACCATTCCCTGTGGATCCAGGACCATTCCCTGTAGATCCAGCACCATTCCCTGTAGATCCAGCACCATTCCCACAGGATCCAGCACCATTCCCACAGGATCCAGCACCATTCCCTGTAGATCCAGGACCATTCCCTGTGGATCCAGGACCATTCCCTGTAGATCCAGCACCATTCCCTGTAGATCCAGCACCATTCCCTGTGGATCCAGGACCATTCCCTGTAGATCCAGCACCATTCCCTGTAGATCCAGCACCATTCCCTGTAGATCCAGCACCATTCCCTGTAGATCCAGGACCATTCCCTGTGGATCCAGGACCATTCCCTGTAGATCCAGCACCATTCCCTGTAGATCCAGCACCATTCCCACAGGATCCAGCACCATTCCCTGTGGGATCCCCGGGGCCCGGGCGGGCCGGGCTGGCAGCGGCTCCGGCCGGGCCGGTTTGTTGGGATCCCGGCTCAGGAAAGCTCCGCGTGCCCGGAGCCGAGCGAGTCCCGACCGGCCCCGAGCCGGGAGACGCCCGGCGCCCGCCCCAGCCCAGCAATTCCCAAAAAAACAACGGGAGCTGCTGGAGGCAGCCCTGGGAATGTGGGATCGGGATGGGGAGCCCGGGATTCCTCCCCTGTGGGCTTCCTCCCCTGTGGGGTTCCTCTCTCCCTCTCCGTGGTTTCCGAGGTTCTTTTCCAACCCAAACAATTCCGTAATTCCAGGATTCCGTGGTTCTGTAATGGATTCCAGGATCTGTAATTCCAGTTCTGCAATCCCACAAATCCTGCATCCCCTATTCGCAGGGTTCCATGATTTTGGGTCTCGTAATTCCAGAGTTTTGTGTCCTGAGACTCCATAAATCCAGGATTCCCAGATCCCGTGGTCCCGTTATTGCAGGATTCCCTAATGTGGGACCCATTAATCTGGGGACTCCAAAATTAATTTTTTTACTCCTCCATTGTGGAGCCCCCCAAATTCCAGGGCCCCACAACCCCATAATTTCCCCTGGGAATTCCCTCCCGGGATCCATTCCCTGGGAATTCCCTCCCGGGATCCATTCCCTGGGAATTCCCCCCTGGGATCCATTCCCTGTGTTTTCCCTTTGGGATCCATTCCCTGGGATCCATTCCCTGTGTTTTCCCTTTGGGAATTCCCACCTGGGATCCGTTCCCTGGGATCCATTCCCTGTGTTTTCCCCTGGGAATTCCCCCATGGGATTCATTCCCCATGTTTTCCCTTTGGGATCCATTCCCTGGGATCCATTCCCTGTGTTTCCCCCCGGGATCCATTCCCTGGGATCCATTCACCGTGTTTTCCCTTTGGGATCCATTCCCTGGGATCCACTCCCTGTGTTTCCCTTTAGGATCCATTCCCTGTGTTTTCCCCTGGGAATTCCCCCATGGGATCCATTCCCTGTGTTTTCCCCTGGGAATTCCCACCTGGGATCCGTTCCCTGGGATCCATTCCCTGTGTTTTCCCCTTGGGATCCATTCCCTGGGATCCGTTCCCTGGGATCCATTCCCTGTGTTTTCCCCTTGGGATCCATTCCCTGTTTCCCTCCCGCAGAGATCGTGGACGGGAACGCCAAGATGACGCTGGGCATGATCTGGACGATCATCCTGCGCTTCGCCATCCAGGACATCTCCGTGGAAGGTAACGGGGCACGGGATCCGCCCCTGGATTGGGGGATCCACACGGGATCCACACGGGATCCGCTCCTGGGATTGGGGATCCATCCTGGGATCTGCTCCTGGGGTTGTGGGATCAACACAAGATCTGCCCTGGAATTGGGGGATGCACCCTGGGATTTGCTCCTGGGATTGGGGGATCCGCATGGGATCTGCCCTAGAATTGGGGGATCGACCCCAGGATTTGTTCCTGGGATTATGGGATCCACATGGGATTTGTTCCTGGGACTGTGGGATCCACCCCTGGGATTGCAGGATCTGCCCCTGGGATTGTGGGATCCACACATGATCCACCTGGGATTTGCTCCTGGGATCTTCTCCTGGGATTGTGGGATCCACCCTGGGATTTTCCCTGGGATTGTGGGATCCACCCTGGGATTTTCCCTGGGATTGTGGGATCCACCCTGGGATTTGCCCTGGGATTGTGGGATCCACCCCTGGGATTGTGGGATCCGCCCCCAGGATCTGCCCCTGGGATTGTGGGATCCACCCCCAGGATCTGCCCCCAGGATTGTGGGATCCACCCCTGGGATTGTGGGATCCGCCCCCAGGATCTGCCCCTGGGATTGTGGGATTCCCCCCGGGATTCCCCCCGGGATCCCCCCCAGGATCCCCCCCGGGATCCCCCCCGGGATCCCCCCATTTTCTGCTCCCGCTCCCGCAGAGACCTCGGCCAAGGAGGGGCTGCTGCTCTGGTGCCAGCGGAAAACGGCTCCGTACAAGAACGTCAACGTGCAGAACTTCCACATCAGGTCCTTCCTCCTCCTCCTCCTCCTCCTCCTTCCTCCTTCTGCTCCTCTTCATCTTTCCCCTTCCCCTTCCTCTTCCTCCTTCCCCTTCCCCTTCCCCTTTCCCTTCCTCTTCCCATTTCCCAGGGCAGAATTCCCAAATTGCCCTTGGATTCCCAGGATCTCGTTCCAATTTCCCCTGTGAATTCCCATGGTCTGGTCCTCATTTTCTCTCTAAATTCCTGGGATCCGATCCCAGTCTTCCCTG
Organism: Ammospiza maritima maritima; assembly: GCA_036010785.1. Classification (NCBI taxonomy): domain Eukaryota; kingdom Metazoa; phylum Chordata; class Aves; order Passeriformes; family Passerellidae; genus Ammospiza; species Ammospiza maritima. The sequence goes on along the minus strand of CM069697.1, from coordinate 175,454 downwards.
AATATTCCCATGATCCAATCCCAATTTTCCCTGCAAATTCCCGGGATTTCACTCCTGTTTTCCCTGCGGATTCCCATGATCTGATCCTGGTTTTTCCTGTGGATTCCCGTGACCTGATCCCCATTTTCCCTGTAAATTCCCATGATCCCAATTTTCTCCATGGATTCCCAGAATCTGATCCCAGTTTTCCCTGCCGATTCCTGGGATCTGATCCCCATTTTCTCTGTGAATTCCTGGGATTCAATCCCAGTTTTCCCCATGGATTCCCATGACCCGATCCCCATTTTCCCTGTAGTTTCCTGGGATCTGATCCTGGTTTTCCCTGTGGATTCCCAGAATCTCACTCCCAATATTCCCTGCACATCCCCATGACCTGATCCCCATTTCCCCTGTGTATTCCCAGGATCTGATCCCCATTTTCCCTGTGTATTCCCACGACCTGATCCCGATTTTCCCTGTGTATTCCCACGACCTGATCCCCATTTTCCCTGTGTATTCCCATGACCTGATCCCCATTTTCCCTGTGTATTCCCACGACCTGATCCCCATTTTCCCTGTGTATTCCCATGACCTGATCCCCATTTTCCCTGCACATCCCCACGACCTGATCCCCATTTTCCCTGTGTATTCCCATGACCTGATCCCCATTTTCCCTGCACATCCCCACAACCTGATCCCCATTTTCCCTGTGTATTCCCACGGTCTGATCCCCATTTTCCCTGCGGATTCCCACGACCTGATCCCCATTTTCCCTGCACATCCCCACGGTCTGATCCCCATTTTCCCTGCGGATTCCCACGACCTGATCCCCATTTTCCCTGCACATTCCCATGGTCTGATCCCCGTTTTCCCCCAGCTGGAAGGACGGGCTGGCCTTCAACGCCCTCATCCACCGGCACCGCCCGGAGCTGATCGAGTACGACAAACTGCGCAAGGTAAACCCCAAACCCCGCCCTGGAAAATCCGGGAATTTGGGAATTCCCACCCACAGAGCCCCTTCTGTCCCCAGGATGATCCTGTCACCAACCTCAACAACGCCTTCGAGGTGGCTGAGAAGTACCTGGACATTCCCAAGATGCTGGATGCCGAGGGTGAGTGTGGAATTCCAGATCCCGGGGTCTCTTCCAGGCCCTGGAGGGGATTTCCTCACAGGATCCCCGATTTCACCTGGATTTCACCTGGATTTCACCTGGATTTCTCCAGGATTTGGGATGCTCAGGGTTCCAGAATTGGTTGGTTTTATCATCCTGTAATTCCAGGGGTGGGGAACGCGCAGGACTCCACAGCTGTACAATCCCAAAATTCCAGCGTCCCATAAATCTGGAATTCCTTTCTTCTAGGATTCCTTAAGTCTTGGATTTCATTATTCTAGGACTTCACAATTCCAGGATCCCATCAATCTGGCATTCCTTTCTTCTAGGATCCCATCGTTCTCGGATTTTGTTATTCCAGAACTCCGCAATTCCAGGATCCCACAACTCTCTGATCCCACAATTCCAGGATCCCACAAATCTGTCATTCCCTTCTTCTAGGATCCCGTAATTTTCAGATTTCATTATTCCGTGACTTCAGGATCCCATAAATCTGACATTCCCTTCTTCCAGGATCCCATAATTCTTGGATTTCGTTTTCCAGGACCCCACAATTCCAGGACACCACAAATCTGACATTTTCTTTTTCTAGGATCCCATAACTCTTGGATTTCATTATTCCAGGACTTCACAATTCCAGAATCCCATAAATCTGACGTTTTCTTCTTCAAGGATCCCATCATTCTCTGATTTTGTTATTCCAGGATCCCACAACTCTCTGATCCCACAATTCCAGGATCCCACAAATCTGACATTTTCTAGGATGCCATAATTTTCAGATTTCATTATTCCATGACTTCAGGATCCCATAAATCTGACATTCCCTTCTTCTAGGATCCCATCATTCTCTGATTTCATTTTTCCAGGACCCCACAACTCCAGGACCCCCCAACTCTTTGATCCCTCAATTCCAGGACCCCCCAACTCTTTGATTCTGTAATTCCAGGATCCCATAAATCTGGCATTCTCTTTTTTAGGATCCCATAATTCTTGGATTTCATTTTTCCAGGACCCCACAACTCTCTGACGCCTCAATTCCAGGACCCCCACTGGAACCACCCAACCCAACCCCAAATTTTCCCCATCCAGCCCCAATCCCACCCAGGTGGATCCCGCAGGATTTGGGACCTCGGGGCAGAATTCCAGCCAGGAAAGGCTCCAGCCCCATTCCCAGTTTGCTCCCACTTTGCTCCCAGTCGTTCCCAGTTTGCTCCCAGTCATTCCCAGTTTGCTCCCAGTTTGTTCCCAGTCGTTCCCAGTTTGCTCCCAGTTTGCTCGCAGTCATTCCCAGTTTGCTCCCAGTCATTCCCAGTTTGCTCCCAGTTTGCTCCCAGTCGTTCCCAGTTTGCTCCCAGTTTGCTCGCAGTCATTCCCAGTTTGCTCCCAGTCATTCCCAGTTTGCTCCCAGTTTGCTCCCAGTCATTCCCAGTTTGCTCCCAGTTTGCTCCCAGTCGTTCCCAGTTTGCTCCCAGTTTGCTCCCAGTCATTCCCAGTTTGCTCCCAGTTTGTTCCCAGTCGTTCCCAGTCATTCCCAGTTTGTTCCCAGTCGTTCCCAGTTTGCTCCCAGTTTGCTCCCAGTCGTTCCCAGTTTGCTCCCAGTTTGCTCCCAGTTGGTTCCCAGTTTGCTCCCAGTTTGCTCCCAGTTTAACCCTGGCGGTTCCCCGTGCAGACATCGTGAACACGGCGCGGCCGGACGAGAAGGCCATCATGACCTACGTGTCCAGCTTCTACCACGCCTTCTCCGGGGCCCAGAAGGTACCGGGAGCTTCCGGAACCTTCCTCCCGGATCCGTGATTCCGGAACCTTCCTCCCGGATCCGTTCTTTCTGGAATTTTCCCCCTGGAATTCTCTCTCTCTCTGCTCTCCCCACGCTCGCTTCTCTTGCAGCCGCGGCCGCTGTCGCTCAGGGGGCTCCTGGGTGGCTCATGAGGGGTTAAATCTGCCTGGGGGTCCCGAATTTGGGGGGATTTGGGGGGATTTGTGGGAAATCCGTGGGGATCCACAGGAAATCCATGGATTTCCATAAAAACCCACGGAAGTCAATGGGAAATCCATGGCAAATTTAGTGGAAATCCATGGGAAATCCAAGGGAAATCCAATGGGAAATTATTGAGATTACATGGGAAATCCATAGGAAATTAGTGGGAATCCTTGGAAATCCGTGGGATTCCATAAAAATCCATGGGAAATCCATGGGAAATTATTGAGATTACATGGGAAATCCATAGGAAATTAATGGGAATCTTTGGAAATCCGTGGGATTCCATAAAAATCCATGGGAAATTCAATGGGAAATTATTGAGATTACATGGGAAATCCATAGGAAATTAATGGGAATCCTTGGAAATCCGTGGGATTCCATAAAAATCCAGGGGAAATTCAATGGGAAATTATTGAGATGACATGGGAAATCCATAGGAAATTAATGGGAATCCTTGGAAATCCGTGGGGTTCCATAAAAATCCATGGGAAATCCATGGGAAATCCATGGGGGTCCATGGGAAATTTGTGGGAATCCTTGGAAATTATGGGATTCCATAAAAATCCATGCAAGTCAATGGGAAATTATTGAGATGACATGGGAAATCCATAGGAAATTAATGGGAATCTTTGGAAATCCGTGGGGTTCCATAAAAATCCATGGGAAATCCATGGGGGTCCATGGGAAATTTGTGGGAATCCTTGGAAATTATGGGATTCCATAAAAATCCATGCAAATCAATGGGAAATCCATGGGAAATTCATGGGAAATTATTGAGATTACATAGGAAATCCATAGGAAATTAGTGGGAATCCTTGGAAATCCGTGGGATTCCATAAAAATCCATGGAAGTCAATGGGAAATCCATGGGAATCCTTGGAAATTGTGGAATTCTATAAAAGTCCGTGGAAGTCAATGGGAAATCCACAGGATTCCATGGGAAATAAATGGAAATCTATGGAAATCCATGGGAAATTTGTGGGAATCCATGGGAAATTTGTAGGATTCCTTGGGAAATCAGTGGAAATCCATGGAATGGAAATGGGAAATTAGTGGAAATCCATGGGATTCCATGGAAGTCCATGGGAAATCAATGGGAATCCATGGGATTCAATGGAAATCCATGGGAAATGAATGGAAATCCATGGGAAATTAGTGGAAATCCAGAGGATTCCATTGAGATCCATGGGAAATTAATGGAAATCCATGGGAAATTATGGGAAATCCATGGGAAATTCGTGGTAATCCACAGGATTCCGTGGAGATCCATGGGAAATTAATGGAAATCCATGGGAAATTATGGGAAATTAATGGAAATCCAGAGGATTCCATGGAGATCCATGGGAAATTAATGGAAACCCATGGGAAATTATGGGAAATTCGTGGAAATCCGCAGGATTCCGTGGAGATCCATGGGAAATTCATGGGAAATCCATGGAGAAATCCCCAGCAAATGCAGGCATGGGGATTGAGGAACGAGACCAAGGCAGCACAAACCCCCCATGAGCCACCCCGGGCACGCTGCCCACGCTGGGAATGCTTTGTTTGGGAATCTTTGGGAATTCTTTGGGAACGCTGCTGGAGCCGTGGCCCTCGCTGTGCTCTCCCCCCCGGGCAGATATCGTGGGCACGCTGCGGCCCGACGAGAAGGCCATCATGACCTACGTGTCCTGCTTCTACCACGCCTTCTCCGGGGCCCAGAAGGTGAGCCCGGCCCCGGAGAGCCCCGCTGGCACCTGGGATCTGCTCTGGGAGCTGGGATCTGCTCTGGGATTTGGGATCTGCTCTGGGAGCTGGCACCTGGGATCTGCTCTGGGATTTGGGATCTGCTCTGGGATCTGCGATTTGGGATCTGCTCTGGGATCTGCGATTTGGGATCTGCTCTGGGATTTGGGATCTGCTCTGGGATCTGCGATTTGGGATCTGCTCTGGGAGCTGGCACCTGGGATCTGCTCTGGGATTTGGGATCTGCTCTGGGAGCTGGGATTTGGGATCTGCTCTGGGAGCTGCGATTTGGGATCTGCTCTGGGATCTGGGATTTGGGATCTGCTCTGGGATCTGGGATTTGGGAGCTGGGAGCTGCCTGGCTGCTGCTCTGCCTGCCCTGGGCACGGGGAGTTGGGGCCTGGCTCTGCTGAGCTCGCGCTGCCTTTTCCTTGGGGTTCCTCCTGTGTTCCCTTCCTCGTTCCCTGCCTTTATTCCCTTGGTTTTCCCCCTTTTCCCTTCCTTCTGCCTTTTATCCCTTTCCTTTTCCCCTTTATTCCCTTGGTTTTCCCCCTTTTCCCTTCCTTTTCTCCTTTATTCATTTCCTTTCCCCTTTATTTCCTTCCTTTATCCCTTTCTTTTCCTCTTCTTTTATTCCCTTCCTTTTTCCTTTTGTTTATTCCTTTCCTTTCCCCCTTTATCCTCTTAATTTTTCCTTTTCTTTATCCCTTTCCTTTTTCCCTTTGTTCCCTTCTTTTTCCCCTCTATTTCCTTCCTTTTCCCCTTTATTCCATTCCTTTTGCACTTTAATTCCTTCCTTTTTTCCTTTACTTTATCCCTTTACTTTTCCCCTTTATTCCTTTCTTTTTGCACTTTATTCCTTTCCTTTTTTCCTTTCCTTTATCCCTTTTCTCCTTCCCTTTCTTCCCTTTCTCATTCCCTTCCTTTTTCCTTTTCTTTATTCCTTTCCTTTTCCCCTTTATTCCTTTTATTTTTCCCTTCATCATCCCCTTCTTTTTCCCCTTTATTCCCTTCCTTTTCCCCTTCCTTTTCCTGCTTCCTCCCTTCCTTTCCTTTCCCTCCTTTCCCCCCTTTTCCTTTATTTGATTTATAAATTTCTTTTGTTTTTTCCTTCATTGATTTCCTTCATTGATTTCCTTCATTGATTTCCTTAATTAATTTCCTTAATTGATTTCCTTTATTGATTTCCTTCATTGATTTCCTTCATTGATTTCCTTCATTGATTTCCTTAATTAATTTCCTTTATTGATTTCCTTGATTGATTTCCTTCATTGATTTCCTTCATTGATTTCCTTTCTTTCCTTCCTCCCCGGCCGTTGGATTTTCCTCCTCGTGACCCTTCCCAGTTCCTCTTCATCCTCTTCATCCTCCTCTTCCTCCTGGATTCCTCCTCTGCCTCCCACCCAGGTACCTCCAGCCTCTTCCTCCTCCTCCTCCTCCTCCTCCTCCTGCTGGGGCAGATCAGGATTGGGATCGGGATCGGGATCGGGCCCACAGAGGGCTGCGGTTCCTTTTTCTTTCCCCTTCCTTTTATTTTCTTTTTCTTTTCCCTTTTCCCCCCTTTTTTTTCCCTCTTTTCCCCCCTTTTCCCTCTTTTCTCCCAGTTTTTCCCCCTTTTTTTCCTATCTTTTCCCCTTTTTTTCTCTCCTTTCTTTCTCCTTTCTTTCCTTCAAACTTTTTTTGAAGTTCCCATTCCCATATTCCCATATTCCCAATCCCAAAGTATTCAATCCCAAAATTCCCAATCCCAAAATATTCAATCCCATATTCCCACTCCCATATTCCCAAATTCCCAAATTCCCATATTTCCACATTCCCAATCCCATATTCCCATATTCCCATTCCCAAATTCCCATATTCCCATTCCCATATTTGCACTGCCAAATTCCCAAATTCCCATATTCCCATTCCCATATTTGCACTGCCAAATTCCCATATTCCCATTCCCATATTCCCATATCCTAAATTCCCATTCCCATATTTCCAAATTCCCATATCCTAAATTCCCATATTCCCAAATTCCCATATTCCCAATCCCATATTCCCAAATTCCCATAGTCCCAATCCCATATTCCAAATCCCAAATTCCCATATTCCCAAATTCCCGAATTCCCATATTCCCATATTTCCATATTCCCAATTTCCCATATTCCCAATCCCATATTTCCATATTCCCATTCCCATATTCCCAAATTCCCAAATTCCCACATTCCCAAATTCCCATATTCCCCAATATTCCCATTCCCATATTTTCACTCCCAAATTCCCAAATTCTCCCATTCCCAATCCCATATTCCCATATTGCCATTTTTCATTCCCATATCCCAAATCCCATATTCCCAAATTCCCATATTTCCATATTCCCAATCCCATATTCCCATATTCCCATATTCCCATTTTCCTATTTTCCCATTTTCCCAAATTCCCAAATTCCGCGTTCCCGCAGGCGGAGACGGCGGCCAACCGGATCTGCAAAGTTCTGGCCGTGAACCAGGAGAACGAGCAGCTCATGGAGGACTACGAGCGCCTGGCCTCGGATGTAAGGGGGAAATACCCCAAAAACGCCCCCAAAATACCCCAAAAACACCCCAAAAACGCCCCCAAATCCCACCCCAAAAACAACCCAAAACCACCCCCAAATCCCACCCCAAAAACAACCCAAAAACACCCCCAAATCCCACCCCAAAAACAACCCAAAACCACCCCCAAATCCCACCCCAAAAACACCCCAAAAACACCCCCAAATCCCACCCCAAAAACAACCCAAAAATACCCCAAAAACACCCCAAAAACAACCCAAAAACACCCCCAAATCCCACCCCAAAAACAACCCAAAAATACCCCAAAAACACCCCAAAAATACCCCAAAATATCCCCAAAATCCCTCATAGAGCAGTGAGCGCCGGGCCTCGGATGTGAGGGGGGAAACACCAAAAAGACCCCAAAAACACCCCAAGAATATCCCCAAATCCCCCCCTAAATCCCCCCATGGATCACTGTGAGTGCCTGGCCTTGGATGTAAGGGGGCAAAACCCCCAAAACCACCACAAAACCACCCCGAAAACACCCCAAAACCACCCCAAAAATACCCCAAATCCACCTATGGATTACTGTGAGTGCCTGGCTTCGGATGTAAGGGGGGAAAACCCCAAAACCACCCCAAAAATACCCCCAAAAGCACCCCAAAACCACCCCAAAACCACGCCTGAAATACCCCAAAAACACCCCTAAATATCCCCAAACCCCCTCACAGAGCAGTGAGCGCCTGGCCTCGGATGTAAGCAGTGGGAACCCCAAATCCCACCCCAAAAACACCCCAAAAATACCCCCAAATCCCCATCCCACACCCCAAATCCGTGTGTGTGCCCCCAGCTCCTGGCGTGGATCCAGAGGACCATCCCCTGGCTGGAGACCCGGGACCCCCAGAAGACCATCCCAAACCCCAAACCCCATCCCAAACCCCAAACCCCATCCCAAACTCAATCCCACACCCCAAATCCGTGTGCCCCCAGCTGTTAGCCTGGATCCAGAGGACCATCCCCTGGCTGGAGACCCAGGACCTCCAGAAGACCATCCCAAACCCCAAACCCCATCCCAAACCCCATCCCACACCCCAAATCTGTGTGCCCCCAGCTCCTGGCGTGGATCCAGAGGACCATCCCCTGGCTGGAGACCCAAGACCCCCAGAAGACCATCCCAAACCCCAAACCCCATCCCAAACCCCAAATCTGTGTCCTCCCAGCTCCTGGCGTGGATCCAGAGGACCATCCCCTGGCTGGAGACCCAAGACCCCCAGAAGACCATCCCAAACCCCATCCCAAACCCCAAATCCCCATCCCAAACCCCAAATCTGTGTGCCCCCAGCTCCTGGCGTGGATCCAGAGGACCATCCCCTGGCTGGAGACCCGGGACCCCCAGAAGACCATCCCAAACCCCAAACCCCATCCCAAACCCCATCCCACACCCCAAATCTGTGTGCCCCCAGCTCCTGGCGTGGATCCAGAGGACCATCCCCTGGCTGGAGACCCGGGACCCCCAGAAGACCATCCCGGCCATGCAGCAGAAGCTGGAGGATTTCCGCGAGTACCGGCGCGTGCACAAACCGCCCAAGGTGCAGGAGAAATGTCAGCTGGAGATCAACTTCAACACCCTGCAGACCAAACTGCGCCTCAGCGGCCGGCCCGCCTTCATGCCCTCCGAGGGCAGGATGGTCTCGGTGGGTCTGGGGGCTTCGGGGTCCTGGGGGGCTGAAATCCACCTTGGTGTGTCTTAAATCCACCCTAAACTGCCCCAAATCCGCCTTACACTGCCCCAAACCCACCCTAAACTGCCCCAAACCCACCTTACACTGCCCCAAACCCACCCTAAACTGCCCCAAATCCACCTTACACTGCCCCAAACCCACCCTAAACTGCCCCAAATCCACCTTACACTGCCTCAAACCCACCCTAAACTGCCCCAAATCCCCCCTAAACTGCCCCAAATCTGCCCCAGCCCTCCGAGGTCAGGATGGTCTCAGTGGGTCTGGGGGCTTCGGGGTCCTGGGGTGGGATTTGGGGGTTCTCAGTGGGTCAAATCCACCTTGGGGTGACTCTGAGGGGTTTTGGGGTGACCCTGAGGGATTTTTGGGGTGACCCTGAGGGATTTTTGGGGTTCCTGGCAGCACCTGGAGCAGGCCGAGAAGGGACACGAGGAGTGGGGGCCGCCTGCGCCAGGGGGTTTTGGGGTGACTCTGAGGGATTTTTTGGGGTGACCCCAATTTGGGATTTCTCTGAGGGATTTTTGGGGTAACCCTGAGGGATTTTGGGGTTCCCAGGACGTCGGGGCAGGGTGGCAGCACCTGGAGCAGGCCGAGAAGGGACACGAGGAGTGGGGGCACCTGCGCCAGGGGGTTTTGGGGTGTCCCAAAGGAGGGATAACTCTGAGGGATTTTTGGGGTGACCCTGAGGGATTTTTGGGGTGACCCTGAGGGATTTTTGGGGTTCCTGGCAGCACCTGGAGCAGGCCGAGAAGGGACACGAGGAGTGGGGGCACCTGCGCCAGGGGGTTTTGGGGTGTCCCAAAGGAGGGATAACTCTGAGGGATTTTGGGGTAACTCTGAGGGATTTTTGGGGTGACCCTGGATGATTTTGGGGCTCCCAGGACATCGGGGCGGGGTGGCAGCGCCTGGAGCAGGCCGAGAAGGGACACGAGGAGTGGCTGCTGACGGAGCTGCGGCGCCTGGAGCGCCTCGATCACCTGGCCGAGAAATTCCGGCAGAAAGCCTCGATCCACGAGGGGTGGACGGAAGGTACGGGGTGGGCTGGGCAGGGATTGGGGGTTCAGGGAGGGATTTGGGGTTCAGGGCAGGGATTGGGGGTTCAGGGAGGGATTTGGGGTTCAGGGAGGGATTTGGGGTTCAGGGCAGGGATTTGGGGGTTCAGGGAGGGATTTGGGGGTTCAGGGAGGGATTTGGGGTTCAGGGCAGGGATTTGGGGGTTCAGGGCAGGGGTTTGGGGTTCAGGGAGGGATTTGGGGTTCAGGGCAGGGATTTGGGGGTTCAGGGAGGGATTTGGGGTTCAGGGAGGGATTTGGGGTTCAGGGCAGGGATTTGGGGTTCAGGGAGGGATTTGGGGTTCAAGGCAGGGATTTGGGGTTCAGGGAGGGATTTGGGGTTCAGGGCAGGGATTTGGGGTTCAGGGAGGGATTTGGGGTTCAGGGCAGGGATTTGGGGGTTCAGGGAGGGATTTGGGGGTTCAGGGAGGGATTTGGGGTTCACGGAGGGATTTGGGGTTCAGGGCAGGGATTTGGGGGTTCAGACATCAAGATTTGAGGGTTCAGACACCAGAATTTGAGTGTTCAGGGGAGGGATTTGGGGTTCAGGGGATGGATGTGGGGATGATGGAGATTCAGGGCTGTCCCCACACCTGTGCCCAGGTAAGGAGGTGGCACAAGAGATGGCATAGGCAGGGATTTGGGATCTCAGGGGTGACACAGGGTGGGTTTGGGGGTCTCAGGGCTGTCCCCACCTGTGCCCAGGTAAGGAGGTGGCACAGGGGTGGCACAGGGCAGGGATTTGGGGTCTCAGGGCTGTCCCCACCTGTGCCCAGGTAAGGAGGTGGCACAGGGGTAGCACAGGGCGGGTTTGGGGGTCTCAGGGCTGTCCCCACCTGTGCCCAGGTAAGGAGGTGGCACAGGGGTGGCACAGGGCAGGGATTTGGGGTCTCAGGGCTGTCCCCACCTGTGCCCAGGTAAGGAGGTGGCCCTGCGGGACCGGGACTCGGGCACGGCCTCGCTGGCCCAGGTGCGGGCGCTGCTCCGCAAGCACGAGGCCTTCGAGTCGGACCTGGCGGCGCACCAGGACCGCGTGGAGCAGATCGCCGCCATCGCCCAGGAGCTCAAGTATGGGAGCCCAAAATGCCCCCAAAATACCCCTGAAACACCCCAAATTGGACCCCAAAATACCCCCAAAGTGTCCCCAAAAACAAACCCTAGGAGCTCAAGTATGGGAACCCCAAACAGCCCCAAAATGCCCCAGACTGTACCCCAAAATCACCCCCAAGGTGTCCCCAAAAGCAAACTCCAGGAGCTCAAGTGCAGGAACCCAATACACCCCCCATTTTTCCCCATTTCTCCCCATTTCCCTTGGGTTTTTCCCCATTTCCTTTCCATTTTTCCCTATTTTCCCCATTTCCCCCCTATTTTTCCCATTTCCCCCCCCCATTTTTCCCCATTTTCCTCAGTTTTTCCCCATTTTCCCCAGCGAGCTGGATTACTACGACTCCCCGAGCGTCAACGCGCGGTGCCAGAAGATCTGTGACCAGTGGGACCTGCTGGGCTCGCTGACCCACAGCCGGCGGGAGGCCCTCGAGGTGGGTCCAGGGATCCCAAACAGCCCCAGATCCCAAAGAACCCCTGGATCCCAATCCTGGATCCCAAACAGCCCCAGATCCCAGAGAACCCCTGGATCCCAGTCCTGGATCCCAAACAGCCCCAGATCCCACCCCAGGATCCCATCTCTAGATCCCAAAGAACCCCTGGATCCCAGTCCTGGATCCCAAACAGCCCCAGATCCCAGAGAACCCCTGGATCCCAATCCTGGATCCCAAACAGCCCCAGATCCCACCCCAGGATCCCAAACAGCCCCAGATCCCAAAGAACCCCTGGATCCCAACCCTGGATCCCAAACAGCCCCAGATCCCAATGAACCCCTGGATCCCAATCCTGGATCCCAAACAGCCCCAGATCCCAAAGAACCCCTGGATCCCAACCCTGGATCCCAAACAGCCCCAGGACCCCAAACACTCCTGGGATCCCAACCCTGGATCCCAACTCCGGGATCTCAACCCTGGGATCTCAACCCCAGATCCCAACCCCTGGATCCCACCCCAGGTCCCAGCCCAGATCCCAACTCCAGGATCCCAACCCTGGATCTCAACCCCGGGATCCCAAACCAGGATCCCAACCCTGGATCCCAACTCCAGGATCCCAACTCCTGGATCTCAACCCTGGATCCCCCTGGATCCTCCCCAAATCCCAACCTCTGGATCCCCCCAGATTCCAATTTCGGCATTTCTATCCCCAGAAAATGGAGAAGCAGCTGGAGACCATCGATGAGCTGGATCCCAACCCCAGATCCCCACCCCAGATCCCAACCCCAGATCCCAGCCCCTGATCCCAAACACCCCTGGATCCCCATCCCTGATCCCAATTTTGGTGTTTCTGTCCCCAGAAAACGGAGAAGCAGCTGGAGACCATCAACGAGCTGGATCCCAACCCCAGATCCCAATCCCAACCCCAGATCCCAGCCCCTGATCCCAATTTTGGCGTTTCTGTCCCCAGAAAATGGAGAAGCAGCTGGAGACCATCGACGAGCTGCACCTGGAGTACGCCAAGCGCGCGGCGCCGTTCAACAACTGGATGGAGAGCGCCATGGAGGACCTGCAGGACATGTTCATCGTGCACACCATCGAGGAGATCCAGGTGGGGATCCACCATTCCACGCTCCCGTCCCAAAAATAATTTTAAAAAACCAAAAAAATGACATTTTCAGGGTGGTTTTGGGTGGGGTTTGGGCGTTTTCGTGGTGGTTTTGTGGTAGAGGACGGAGGTTTGGGGGTTGAGCAGCTCCCAGCTGCAATCCTTGGAATTTGGAGGAATTATTCTGTGGAATAAATCTGTGCAATAATTCTGTGGAATTTATTCTGTGGAATTTATTCTGTGGAATTATTCTGAGGACTTATTCTGTGGAATAATTCTCAGGAGTTCTGTGGAACTCTTTTGTGGAATTGTGAGGAATTTTGTGGAACGATTCTGTGGGATAATTCCATGGAATAATTCCGTGGGATAATTCTGTGAAATTATTCTGTGGAGTTAATTCTGTGGAATAAATCCGTGGAATTATTCTGTGGAATAATTCTGAGGAATAATTCTGTGGAATTGTGAGGAGTAATGCTGTGGAATTACTGTGAGAAATAAATCTGTGGAACAATTCTGTGGAATTATTCCATGGAACAATTCTGAGGAACTATTCTGTGGAATAATTCTGAGCAATAATTCTGATTAATTCTGTGGAATAATTAATTCCGTGGAGTTATTCTGAGGAACAATTCTGTGGAATAATTCTGTGGGAATTAATTCTGTGGAACAATTCTGTGGAACAATTCTGTGGAACAATTCTGAGGAATAATCCTGTGGAATTACTCTGAAATACTCTGGAATAATTGCATGGAATAATTCTGTGGAATTATTCTAAGGAACAAATCTGTGGAATAATTCTGAGGAATTCTATGGAATTATTCTGTGAAATAATTCTGAGGAATTTTGTGGAACAACTCTATGGAATAATTCTGTGGGATAATTCCATGGAATAATTCTGTGGGATAATTCTGTGGAATTAATTCTGTGGAACAATTCTGTGAAATTATTCTGTGGGATAATTCTGTGGCATAATTCTGTGGAATTATTCTGTGGGATAATTCTGTGGAATAATTCTAAGGAATTCTCTGGAATTAGTCTCTGGAATTAGTCTGTAGAATAAATCTGTGGAATAATTCTGAGGAATAATTCTGTGGAACAACTCTGTGGAACAATTCTGAGTCACAGTTCTGAGCAATAATTCTGAGCAATAATTCTATGGAATTATTCTAAGGAACAATTCTGATCAATAATTCTGTGGAATTATTCTAAGGAACAATTCTGAGCAATAATTCTGTGGAATTATTCTAAGGAACAATTCTGAGCAATAATTCTGTGGAATTATTCTAAGGAACAATTCTGATCAATAATTCTGTGGAATTATTCTAAGGAACAATTCTGATCAATAATTCTGTGGAATTATTCTAAGGAACAATTCTGAGCAATAATTCTGTGGAATTATTCTAAGGAACAATTCTGATCAATAATTCTGTGGAATTATTCTAAGGAACAATTCTGAGCAATAATTCTGTGGAATTATTCTAAGGAACAATTCTGATCAATAATTCTGTGGAATTATTCTAAGGAACAATTCTGAGCAATAATTCTGTGGAATTATTCTAAGGAACAATTCTGAGCAATAATTCTGTGGAATTATTCTAAGGAACAATTCTGATCAATAATTCTGTGGAATTATTCTAAGGAACAATTCTGAGCAATAATTCTGTGGAATTATTCTAAGGAACAATTCTGAGCAATAATTCTGTGGAATTATTCTAAGGAACAATTCTGAGCAATAATTCTGTGGAATTATTCTAAGGAACAATTCTGAGCAATAATCCTGTGGAACAATTCCCTCTGCCCCATTTCCCCAGGGCCTGATCACAGCCCACGAGCAGCTCAAGTCCACGCTGGGCGACGCCGACCGGGAGCGCGAGGCCATCCCGGGCACGGAATAATCCATGGAATCATTAATTCTGAGCAATAATTAATGAATTCTGTTCCCTGTCCCTGCAGGGCCTGATCACAGCCCACGAGCAGTTCAAGTCCACGCTGGGCGACGCCGACCGGGAGCGCGAGGCCATCCTGGGCATCCAGGGCGAGGCGCAGCGCCTGGCGGAGCTGCACGGGCTGCAGCTGCCCGCGGGCAACCCCTACACCTCGGTCACGGCCCAGGTCATCAACTCCAAGTGGGAGCGGGTACGGGGACGGCCTCGCTCCCTTTCCCCACCTTTTCCCGCTTTTCCCTGCGGTTTTTCCCATTTTCCTGCCGTTTGCGCCCTTTCCCAATGGAGTTTTCCATCCCCGTTCCCCGGCGGCGTTTCCCAATTTTCCCCCGTGGTTTCCCAGTTTCCCAGCAGGTTTTCCCATCCCCTTTCCTGCTTTTCCCCTTTCCCAGCAGCGTTTCCCACCCCTTTCCCATTTTTCCCCATTTTTCCCAGTTTCCCAGCAGCGTTTCCCACCCCTTTCCCATTTTTCCCCAATTTCCCAGTTTCCCAGCAGCATTTCCCACCCTTTTCCCATTTTTTTTCCCCATTTTTCCCAGTTTCCCAGTAGGGTTTCCCACCCCTTTTCCCAGTTTCCCAGCAGCATTTCCCATCCCTTTCCCATTTTTCCCAATTTCCCAGTTTCCCAGCAGCATTTCCCACCCTTTCCCATTTTTCCCAATTTCCCAGTTTCCCAGTAGAGTTTCCCAGTTTCCTAGCAGCATTTCCCATATTTTTTCCCATTTTTCCCAATTTACCAGCAGCATTTCCCATATTTTTTCCCATTTTTCCCAATTTACCAGCAGCATTTCCCATATTTTTTCCCATTTTTCCCAATTTCCCAATTTCCCAGCAGCATTTCCCATATTTTTCCCATTTTTTCCCAATTTCCCAATTTCCCAGCAGCATTTCCCATACTTTTCCCCATTTCCCATATTTTTTCCCATTTTTTTCCCAATTTCCCCATTTCCCAGCAGCATTTCCCATATTTTTCCCCATTTCCCATATTTTTTCCCCTTTCCCATATTTTTTTCCCATTTTTTTTCCCAATTTCCCCATTTCCCAGCAGCATCTCCCATATCTTTTCTCCATTTCCCACCATTTTACCCCATTTCCCACCATTTTTCCCCATTTCCCACCATTTTTCCCCATTTCCCCACTCGCAGGTGCAGCAGTTGGTGCCCAAGCGGGACCAGGCGCTGCAGGAGGAGCAGAACCGGCAGAACTCCAACGAGCACCTGAGGAGACAATTTGGGAGCCAGGCCAACCGCGTGGGGCCCTGGATCCAGACCAAGATGGAGGTCGGGAACTGGGAATACTGGGATGGTGGGATGGAGATGGGGGAGATGGAGATGGTGGGATGGAGATGGTGGAGATGGAGATGGTGGAGATGGAGATGGTGGAGATGGAGATGGTGGGGTGGAGATGGGTTCAGTTTGGGAGCCAGGCCAACCGCGTGGGGCCCTGGATCCAGACCAAGATGGAGGTCGGGAATACTGGGGATACTGGGATGGTGGGATGGAGATGGTGGAGATGGAGATGGTGGAGATGGGTTCAGTTCGGGAGCCAGGCCAACCGCGTGGGGCCCTGGATCCAGACCAAGATGGAGGCCAGGAACCACCACCCCCAAACTGGGAATACTGGGAGCACTGGGATGGTGGGATGGAGATGGTGGAGATGGAGGTGATGGGGATGGTGGAAATGGTGGAGATGGAGGGACGGTGGGATGATGGACATGGTGGACATAGATATGGTGAAGATGGTGGAGATGGTAGAGATGGAGATGGTGGAATGATGGAGATGATGGAGATACGGAATGGTGGAGAGGATGGAGATGGTGCAATCAGCTCTGGAATCACCCAGGAGGATCCGGTGGGCTTCTGGGAGGGCCGGGATCATTGGGATTGATCAACTCTGGAACGGAACCCTCCATGTCCATGTCCCCGGGAGATCGGGCGGAAATGGTGGAGATGGAGATGATGGACATGGTGGGATGGTGGAGAAGGTGGAGATGGAGACAGGGATTGTGGGGTGGTGGCATGGTGGAGGTAGTGGAATGATGGAGATGAGGAGATGGAGATGATGGTGATGGTGGAGATGATGGAAGCAGCTCTGGAATCGCCCTGGTGGGATCCGGTGGGGCTGGGATCGTTGGGACCAGCTCTGGAACGGAACCCTCCATGTCCATGTCCCCGGGAGATCGGGTGGAAATGGTGGAGATGGAGATGATGGACATGGTGGAATGGTGGAGAAGGTGGAGATGGAGACAGGGATTGTGGGATGGTGGCATGGTGGAGGTGGTGGAATGATGGAGATGATGGTGATGGTGGAGATGATGGAAGCAGCTCTGGAATCGCCCTGGTGGGATCCGGTGGGGCCGGGATCGTTGGGACCAGCTCTGGAACGGAACCCTCCATGTCCATGTCCCCGGGAGATCGGGCGCATCTCCATCGAGATGAGCGGCATGGAATTCCTGCCTTAGGGGTCTGGGATCAGGATGATCTGGTGGGATCTGGGGGCCTGAGATCAACGGGATCAGCTCTGGAATGGAATCCCGCCCTTGGTGTCCCCAGGAGATCGGGCGCATCTCCATCGAGATGAACGGCACCCTGGAGGACCAGCTGAACCACCTGAAGGAGTACGAGCAGAACATCGTGGAGTACAAGCCCAACCTGGAGCTGCTGGAGCAGCAGCACCAGCTGGTGCAGGAGGCGCTCATCTTCGACAACCAGCACTCCAACTACACCATGGAGGTGGGACCTGGGGTCACCAGAGGGGTTCGGGGTCACCAAAGGGGATCGGGCTCAACCCGAGGAGACTCGAGGTTGTCCCAAGGAGATTCGAGGTCATCCCAAGGGGATTTGGAGTTGTCCCAAGGAGATTTGGGGTCACTCTGAGGGGATTCGAGGTCGTCCTGAGGGGGTTTGGGGTCACCAAGGGGGTTTGGGGTCAGCCTGAGGGGATTCGATGTTGTCCTGAGGGAATTAGGGGTGATTCCAAAGGGATTTGGGGTTGTCCCTCGGGGTTCGGGGTCACTGAGGGGGTTTGGGGTCACCAAAGGGGTTTGGGGTTGTCCTGAGGGGATTTGGGGTCAATCCAAGGAGATCTGAGGTTGTCCCAAGGGGGTTTGGGGGCACCAAAGGGATTTGGGGTCATTCCAAGGGGGCTTGGGGTCCTCTAGGGGATCAGGACGCTCCCAAGGTCACTGGATCCCTGCCAAGGTGCTCAGGGTGATCCTTTGGGCACTGGGTCCCATCCTGGGGGATCAGGATGATCCTTTGGGCCCTGGATCCCTCCCAAGGTGCTCAGGGTGGTCCCAAGGTCACCAGATCCCTCTCAGGATGATCCTTTAGGCACCAGATCCCCCCCAAGGTGCTCGGGGTGCTCCCAAGGTCACCAGATCCCCCCCAGGTGCTCCCAAGGTCACCAGATCCCCCCCAGGTGCTCCCAAGGTCACCAGATCCCTCCCAGGTGCTCCCAATGTCACCAGATCCCTCCCAGGTGCTCCCAAGGTCACCAGATCCCTCCCAGGTGCTCCCAATGTCACCAGATCCCTCCCAGGTGCTCCCAAGGTCACCAGATCCCTCCCAGGGTGCTCCCAAAGTCACCAGATCCCCCCCAGGTGCTCCCAAGGTCACCAGATCCCTCCCAGGGTGATCCCAAGGTCACCAGATCCCCCCCAGGTGCTCCCAAGGTCACCAGATCCCCCCCAGGTGCTCCCAAGGTCAGCAGATCCCCCCCAGGTGCTCCCAAGGTCACCAGATCCCTCCCAGGGTGCTCCCAATGTCACCAGATCCCCCCCAGGGTGCTCCCAATGTCACCAGATCCCTCCCAGGGTGCTCCCAAGGTCACCAGATCCCCCCCAGGTGCTCCCAAGGTCACCAGATCCCCCCCAGGGTGCTCCCAAGGTCACCAGATCCCTCCCAGGGTGATCCCAAGGTCACCAGATCCCCCCCAGGTGCTCCCAAGGTCACCAGATCCCCCCCAGGTGCTCCCAAGGTCACCAGATCCCTCCCAGGTGCTCCCAAGGTCACCAGATCCCCCCCAGGTGCTCCCAAGGTCACCAGATCCCTCCCAGGTGCTCCCAAGGTCACCAGATCCCCCCCAGGTGCTCCCAAGGTCACCAGATCCCTCCCAGGTGCTCCCAATGTCACCAGATCCCTCCCAGGTGCTCCCAAGGTCACCAGATCCCTCCCAGGGTGCTCCCAAAGTCACCAGATCCCCCCCAGGTGCTCCCAAGGTCACCAGATCCCTCCCAGGGTGATCCCAAGGTCACCAGATCCCCCCCAGGTGCTCCCAAGGTCACCAGATCCCCCCCAGGTGCTCCCAAGGTCAGCAGATCCCCCCCAGGTGCTCCCAAGGTCACCAGATCCCTCCCAGGGTGCTCCCAATGTCACCAGATCCCCCCCAGGGTGCTCCCAATGTCACCAGATCCCTCCCAGGGTGCTCCCAAGGTCACCAGATCCCCCCCAGGTGCTCCCAAGGTCACCAGATCCCCCCCAAGGTGCTCAGGGTGCTCCCAAGGTCACCAGATCCCCCCCAGGTGCTCCCAAGGTCACCAGATCCCCCCCAGGTGCTCCCAAGGTCACCAGATCCCCCCCAAGGTGCTCAGGGTGCTCCCAAGGTCACCAGATCCCCCCCAGGTGCTCCCAAGGTCACCAGATCCCCCCCAGGTGCTCAGGGTCTCCGTTTCCCCTCCACGTGCAGCACCTGCGCGTGGGCTGGGAGCAGCTGCTCACCACCATCGCCCGAACCATCAACGAGGTGGAGAACCAGATCCTGACCCGCGACGCCAAGGGCATCAGCCAGGAGCAGATGCAGGAGTTCCGCGCCTCCTTCAACCACTTCGACAAGGTCGGGGCTCCCGGGGCTCCCGGGGGATCCGGGGGGATCTGGGGGTTTGGGGTCCCCCCTGGAATGGGGGATCCGGGATCCTGATTCCCCTCATTTTCCCTCGTTTTCCCCCATTTTCTGTGTTTGCTCGGGATCTCGGTGGTGCCCTGGGCCCTGAGGGATCCCAGGGGATCCGGGGGGATCTGGGGGTTTGGGATCCCCCCTGGAATGGGGGATCCGGGATCCTGCTTTCCCTCATTTTCCCTCGTTTTCCCCCTCATTTTCCCCCATTTTTTCCTCTGTGTTTGCTCAGGACTACAGCAGTGCCCTGGGCCCTGAGGGATCCCAGGGGATCCCAGGGGATCTGGGGGTTTGGGGTCCCCCCTGGAATGGGGGTTTTGGGATCCTGCTTCCCCTCATTTTCCCTCGTTTTCCCCCATTTTCTGTGTTTGCTCGGGATCTCGGTGGTGCCCTGGGGGATCTGGGATGGAGCTGTTCTGTTTTCCCTCGTTTTTCCCCATCTTTTCTGTGTTTGCTCAGGACCATGGGGGTCTGGGGGGGACTGGGGGATTTGGGGTCCTGTTTTCCCTCATTTTTCACATTTTATCCCATTTGCTCAGGATCACGGCGGTGCCCTGGGACCAGAGGGATCCCAGGGGATCTGGGGGGATTTGGGATCCTGTTTTCCCTCATTTTTCCCTCATTTTTCCCCCATTTTTCCCCATTTGCTCAGGACCACGGCGGCGCCCTGGGCCCTGAGGAGTTCAAGGCCTGTTTGATCAGCCTGGGCTACGACGTGGAGAACGACCGGCAGGTACGGCCTGCTTCATCTTCATCCTCATCCTCACCCTCATCCTCACCCTCACACTCATCCTCATCCTCACCCTCACACTCATCCTCATCCTCACACTCATCCTCATCCTCACCCTCATCCTCATCCTCACACTCATCCTCATCCTCATCCTCACCCTCACACTCACCCTCACACTCATCCTCATCCTCACACTCACACTCATCCTCATCCTCACACTCATCCTCATCCTCATCCTCACCCTCATCCTCACCCTCATCCTCATCCTCATCCTCACACTCATCCTCACCCTCATCCTCATCCTCATCCTCACCCTCATCCTCACCCTCACACTCATCCTCATCCTCACCCTCATCCTCACCCTCATCCTCATCCTCATCCTCACCCTCATCCTCACCCTCATCCTCATCCTCACACTCATCCTCATCCTCACCCTCATCCTCATCCTCATCCTCACCCTCATCCTCACCCTCACACTCATCCTCATCCTCACACTCATCCTCATCCTCATCCTCACACTCATCCTCACCCTCACCCTCATCCTCATCCTCACACTCATCCTCACCCTCATCCTCATCCTCACCCTCATCCTCATCCTCACCCTCCTCCTCATCCTCACCCTCATCCTCATCCTCACACTCATCCTCATCCTCACCCTCATCCTCATCCTCACCCTCATCCTCATACCCCTCACCCTCATCCTCATCCTCACCCTCATCCTCATCCTCACCCTCCTCCTCATCCTCACCCTCATCCTCATCCTCACCCTCACCCTCCTCCTCATCCTCACCCTCATCCTCGTCCTCATCCTCACCCTCACCCTCATCCTCATCCTCACCCTCACCCTCATCCTCATCCTCATCCTCATCCTCATCCTCATCCTCATCCTCACCCTCACCCTCACCCTCACACTCATCCTCATCCTCACACTCATCCTCACCCTCATCCTCATCCTCACCCTCACCCTCATCCTCACCCTCACCCTCATCCTCATCCTCACCCTCATCCTCACCCTCACCCTCATCCTCATCCTCACACTCATCCTCATCCTCACCCTCATCCTCACCCTCACCCTCATCCTCATCCTCACCCTCCTCCTCATCCTCACCCTCATCCTCACCCTCACCCTCATCCTCATCCTCACCCTCCTCCTCATCCTCACCCTCATCCTCATCCTCACCCTCATCCTCACCCTCATCCTCATCCTCACCCTCACCCTCACACTCATCCTCATCCTCACACTCATCCTCATCCTCATCCTCACCCTCATCCTCACCCTCATCCTCACCCTCATCCTCACCCTCACACTCATCCTCACCCTCATCCTCATCCTCACACTCATCCTCATCCTCATCCTCACCCTCATCCTCACACTCATCCTCATCCTCACCCTCATCCTCATCCTCACACTCATCCTACATCATCTCCTTCCTCATCCTCTCCTCTCCTCTCCTCTCCTCTCCTTCCTTCCTTCCTAAATTCCTAAATCCCTTCCTAAATTCCTTCCTGAAATCCTAAATTCCTTCCTAAATTCCTTCCTAAATTCCTTCCTGAAATCCTAAATTCCTTCCTAAATTCCTTCCTAAAATCCTAAATTCCTTCCTAAATTCCTTCCTGAAATCCTAAATTCCTTCCTGAAATCCTAAATTCCTTCCCAAAATCCTAAATCCCTTCCTAAATTCTTTCCTAAATTCCTTCCTTCCTAAATCCCTTCCTAAATTCTTTTCTAAATTCCATCCTTCCTAAATTCCTAAATTCCTTCCTAAATTGCTTCCCTCCTAAACTCCTTCCTAAACTCCTTCCTAAAATCCTAAACTCCTTCCTAAACTCCTTCCTAAATTCCTTCCTTCCTAGATTCCCAGATTCCTTCCTCCCATTGCTGCCCTCCATTTCTGAGCCGCTTTTCTCCTCTAACGGATTCTCTGCTTTTCTCTCCCTCCTCCTCCTCCTCCTCCTCCTCCTCCTCTCCGTTCCCGCAGCCCAAGCGCCGCTCGGCCTCCAACGATTTCCGCGCCCTGCTGGGCTCTGCAGGATCCGGCCTGGTAACCTCCTCTTTTTCCTCTTTTTCTTGCTTTTCCACCTTGGATTTCCTCCTTTTCCCTCCTTTTTTCTTCCTTTTTTCCTCCTTTTTTCCTCATTTTTTTTATCCTTTTTTCCTCCTTCTGCCATAATTTTTCCTCCTTCTTTCCATCCTTTGTCCATCTTTTTTTCCATCCTTTTTTCCCTCCTTTTTTCCTTCTTTTTCCATCATTTTTCCCTCCTTTTTTCCTCCTTTTTCACCTTTGATTTCCTCCATTTTCCATCCTTTTTTCCTCCTTTTTTTCCATCCTTTTTTTCCTTCTTTAGTCCTCCTTTTTTCCTCCTTTTTCCTGCTTTTTCACCTTTGATCTCCTCCTTTTCCCATCATTTTTTTCCCTCCTTTTCCCATCATTTTTCCTCCTCTTTTCCTCCTTTTTCCATCCCATCCCCGCGGGGGGAGGACGAAGGGCAAGGAGAACCCCAGGAATGGTGGAAACCCCCCCAATTCCCTGGTGGAACGTTCTGGAACACCCTGGAAACCCCCCCAATTCCCTGGTGGAACGTTCTGGAACGCCCTGGGCTCCAGCAGAGCCCCCCAATTCCCTGGTGGAACGTTCTGGAACACCCTGGAAACCCCCCCAATTCCCTGGTGGAACGTTCTGGAACGCCCTGGTGGAACGTTCTGGAAAACCTCCCCAATTCCCGTGTGGAACGTTCTGGAAAACCCCCCCAATTCCTTGGTGGAACGTTCTGGAACGCCCTGGGCACCAGCAGAGCCCCCCAGTTCCCTGGTGGAACGTTCTGGAACGCCCTGGGCACCAGCAGCGCTCCCCAATTCCCTGGTGGAACGTTCTGGAACACCCTGGTGGAACGTTCTGGAAAACCCCCCCAATTCCTTGGTGGAACGTTCTGGAACACCCTGGGCACCAGCAGCGCCCCCCAATTCCCTGGTGGAACGTTCTGCAACTCCCTGGTGGAACGTTCTGGAAAACCTCCCCAATTCCCTGCTGGAACGTTCTGGAACGCCCTGGGCACCAGCAGAGCCCCCCAATTCCCTGGTGGAACGTTCTGGAAAGCCCTGGAAACCCCCCCAATTCCCTGGTGGTAGACGTTCTGGAACGCCCTGGGCACCAGCAGAGCCCCCCAATTCCCTGGTGGAACGTTCTGGAACGCCCTGGGCACCAGCAGCGCCCCCCAGTTCCCTGGTGGAACGTTCTGGAACACCCTGGGCACCAGCAGAGCCCCCCAATTCCCTGGTGGAACGTTCTGCAACTCCCTGGTGGAACGTTCTGGAAAACCTCCCCAATTCCCTGCTGGAACGTTCTGGAACGCCCTGGGCACCAGCAGAGCCCCCCAATTCCCTGGTGGAACGTTCTGGAAAGCCCTGGAAACCCCCCCAATTCCCTGCTGGAACGTTCTGGAACGCCCTGGGCACCAGCAGAGCCCCCCAGTTCCCTGGTGGAACGTTCTGGAACGCCCTGGGCACCAGCAGAGCCCCCCAGTTCCCTGGTGGAACGTTCTGGAACACCCTGGGCACCAGCAGAGCCCCGATCCCGCCCGTCCCCGCAGGGCGACGCCGAGTTCCAGCGCATCATGGCCGTGGTGGATCCCAACGGCAGCGGCAGCGTCACCTTCCAGGCCTTCATCGACTTCATGTCCCGCGAGACCACGGACACGGACACGGCCGAGCAGGTCATCAACAGCTTCCGCGTGCTGGCCGGCGACAAGGTGGGCAAAGGGGGCTTTGGGGGGCTCGGGAACGGGGGAAACGGGGTTTGGGGTGGTTCTGGGGGGTTTGGGGTGGTTCTGGGGGGTTTGGGATGGTTCTGGGGGGTGTGGGGTGGTTCTGGGGGGTTTGGGGTGGTTCTGGAGGGTTTGGGATGGTTCTGGGGGGTTTGGGGTGGTTCTGAGGGGGTTTGGGGTGGTTCTGGGATGGTTCTGAGGGGGTTTGGGGTGGTTCTGGGGGGTTTGGGGTGGTTCTGGAGGGTTTGGGGTGGTTCTGAGGGGGTTTGGGGTGGTTCTGGGATGGTTCTGAGGGGGTTTGGGGTGGTTCTGGGGGGTTTGGGGTGGTTCTGGGGGGTTTGGGATGGTTCTGGGATGGTTTGGGATGGTTCTGGGGGGTTTGGGATGGTTCTGGGGGGTTTGGGGTGGTTCTGGAGGGTTTGGGGTGGTTCTGGAGGGTTTGGGATGGTTCTGAGGGGTCTGGGGTGGTTCTGGGGGGTCTGGGATGGTTCTGGAGGGTTTGGGATGGTTCTGGAGGGCTTGGAATGGGTTCTGGGGGGTTTGGGATGGTTCTGGGGGCTTTGGGAAGGGGGCAGCAGAATTATGTGGTGAGATTTGGGAATTCCAGGGTGGGATTTGGAAATTGAGGTTGAGATTTGGGGAGTAAGACCAAGGCAGGGTTTGGGATGGACACAGCAAAATTACATAATGAGATTTGGGAATTGAGGGTGAGATTTAGGGATTAAGACCAAAGTGGGATTTGGGGACCACTCTTTCAAAGTTCATCAATCCCCTGGTGGGATCGCTGACACTGGGGCTCGGTTAACCCCCATTTTTCCCAATTTTTTCTCCATTTTCCCCCCATTTCCCCGTGTTTTTCCCCTTTTCCCCCATTCTCCCCCCATTTCCCCTCTGTTTTTCCCCATTTACCCCCCATTTACCCCATTTTTCTGTTTTTCCACATTTCGCCCCATTTTTCTCCCATATTTCCCCACTTTTCTCCCATTTACCCCTGGTTTTTCCCCATTTCCCTCATTCTCCCCCTATTTCCCCCATTTCCTCCCCATTTTTTCCCATTTCCCCCAATTTCCCCCCATTTCCCCATTCTCCCCTCATTTTCCCCCTTTTTCCCCATTTTTCCCCCATTTCCACCCATTTTCCTCCCATTTCCCCCCTCATTCTCCCATTTTCCCCCATTTACCCCCCATTTTCCCAATTCTCCCCCCATTTTCCCATTTCTCATTTCCCCATTCTCCCCCCTGTTTCTCCCCATTTTCCCCCATTTCCCTCCTGTTTTTTCCCCAATTTCCCCCCCATTTCTCCCCATTTACCCCTGTTTTTTCCCCATTTTCCCCGTTTCTCCCCATTTTCCCCCATTTCCCCCCTGTTTTTTCCCCAATTTCCCCCCCATTTCTCCCCATTTACCCCTGTTTTTTCCCCATTTTCCCCCCTGTTTCCCCCCATTTCCCCCATTTTTTCCCCAATTTCCTCCCCATTTCTCCCCATTTACCCCTGTTTTTTCCCCATTTTCCCCCATTTATCCCCTGATTTCTCCCCCATTTTCCCCCATTTCCCCCGTTTTTTCCCCAATTTCCCCCCCATTTCTCCCCATTTACCCCCTTTTTTTCCCCATTCCCCCCCATTTTCCCCCCATTTACCCCCTGTTTTCTCCCCCATTTTCCCCCCATTTCCCCCCTGATTTCTCCCCCATTTTTGCCCCATTTTCCCCCCGTTTTTCCCCCATTTCTCCCCCCGTTTTTCCCCCCGTTTCCGCCCCAGAACTACATCACGGCGGCGGAGCTGCGGCGGGAGCTGCCGGCGGCGCAGGCCGAGTACTGCATCGCGCGCATGGCGCCCTACGCCGGCCCCGACGCCGTGCCCGGCGCGCTGGACTACAAATCCTTCAGCACCGCGCTCTACGGCGAGAGCGACCTCTGAGCGGGATCCATCGG
Source organism: Ammospiza maritima maritima (assembly GCA_036010785.1). Classification (NCBI taxonomy): domain Eukaryota; kingdom Metazoa; phylum Chordata; class Aves; order Passeriformes; family Passerellidae; genus Ammospiza; species Ammospiza maritima. Next base: position 149,439 of record CM069697.1, on the reverse strand, counting down.
GGTCCCTCAGGATTCCCCCGGGATCCCCGACAGCCCCGGGTCCCTCAGGATCCCCAAGGACCCCCCCAGGACCCCTCAGGATCCCCAGGGATCCCAAATCCCCGACAGTCCCGCATCCCCAAGGGTCCCCAAGGATCCTGGATCCCTGACCATCCCTGAGGATCCCAGATGGTCCCAAATCCCTGAGGATCCCCCAGAATTGCCAGGGATTCCACCAGGATCCCTGGGGATCCCGGATCCCCGACAGTCCCGGGTCCCTCAGGATCCCCAAGGACTCCCCCAGGACCCCCCCAGGATCGCCAAGGACCCCTCAGGATCCCCGAGGACCCCCCAGGATCCCAGATCCCTGAGGATCCCAAATCCCCAACAGTCCCAGATCCCTGAGGATCCCCCAGGACCCCTGAGGATCCCACAGGATTCCTGGGGATCCCAGATTCCCGACAGTCCCGCATCCCCAAGGGTCCCCAAGGATCCCGGATCCCTGACGATCCCCGAGGATCCCAGATCCCTCAGGATCCCCAAGGACCCCCCAGGATCCCCGAGGGTCCCCGAGGATCCCAAATCTCCAACAGTCCCAGATTCCCCAGGATCCCCAGGGATCCCGGATCCCTGACAGTCCCAAATCCCCCAGGATCCCCAAGCGTCCCCCAGGATCCTTGAGGATCCCAGATTCCCAACAGTTCCGGATCCCCCAGGATCCCCAAGGACCCTCAGGATCCCCAACAGTCCCAGATCCCCCAGGATCCTTCAGGATCCCGGATCCCTGACGGCTCCTGATGGTCCTGGATCCCTGAGGGTCCCAGATGGTCCCGGATCTCCGAGGGTCCCCCAGGATCCCCGAGGATCCCGAATTCCTGATGGTCCTGGATCCCTGAGGATCCCCGAGGATCAAGGGTCCCCAGTGGTCCCAAATCCCCGAGGATCTTGGATCCCTGATGGTTCCAGATCCCCAAGGATCCCCCAGGATTCTTGACGGTCTCAGATCCCTGAGGGTCCCCCAGAAGCCCCGAGGGTCCATCAGGGTCCCCCAGGATCCCCGACCCCCTCCCCGCCTCCTACTATGCAACAGTTGATTGATCTTGGGATATTTCGGGATGCAATTCCCACTTTTCCTCGGGTTCCGCCTCCCGGAAATGGTTATTTTTGGTAACGAGACACAGAAGAAGAGAGAGAGAGAGAAAAGAGAAATTCCCACTGTTTTCCGCGGGATCAGCGGCGCAGCCCGAGGGTTCCCTCTCCCCTCACGTTGCCCCACTTCTCACGTAATTTATGGGGAAAAATTTCGGGGTTTTAGGGGGTTTTTTTTTTTAGGTTTTTTCACTCACATTCCCGCCTCGGAGCAGCGTTTTGTGGACCAAAAAATAAATGGGGGAAATAGGGGGGGAATAGGGAAAAACGGCGAGAAATGAGAAGCACAGAGGAATTAAAATTAGGAAAAAAATAGGAGGAAAAATGTGGATAAAAATGTGGAGAGAAATGGAAAATTAGGAAAAAAATAAAGAGAAATGAAAAATGTGGAAAAATTAGATGAGGAATGAGGAAAATCATAGAGAAATCTGGAGGAATACAGAAAAATATGGGAAAATAATGATAAATAAAGAAGAGTAAGGAGAAAAATCAAGAGAAAAATAAGGAGAACTGTGAAAAAGTCTTAAAAATTAAGAGAAACAAGGAGGAAAATTATGAGAAATCCACCTAATAAAGCGCCTGATCCTGGAAAATTTTGACGGGAAGCAGAAAATTCCGGTTTCCTTTATAACTTTACGGATTTATTATATAAATATATATTCACGTAGCAGCTTCTTTGTCCTGTAATTAAAATATTGCTGGAAAAAAAAACAACCTCTGAGATCTTGGAGTTTTTCCTCGCTTTTTCCCCAGGTACAGCCAATCTTGAGGGGAGAAAATGACCATTTTGAGGTAAAAATGAGGTTGTTGGGAGGGGACATTTTGGGGGTAAAATTGAGGTGATTTTTTTGGACGGGTCAGAAAAATTGTGGGGGTAAAACCTGAGATATCTATAAGTGATGGAAGGAATATTTTTGGGGTAAAATGTGAGTGCAGGGTCCCTAAGTTGTATTGGGGCATTTTCCCCGTGTTCACCGTCCTTTTTTATCTCCCCTTTCCCACACTTTTTCTCTCACTTCTTTTCTTTTTTCCCCTCACATTTTCTGTTTTCTCCTGCCCTTTTCCCCTCACATTTTCCTCTTTGTTCCTATCACATTTCCCTCTCTTTCCCCCTCATATTTCCCTTTCTTTTCCCCTCACATTTCCCTCTGTCTTCTCCTCACGATTCCCACCCTTTTCTCCCTTCACATTTCTCTCTTCTCCCCTCGTTTCCCTCCCTTTTCCCCTCATGTTCCCCACCCTTTTCTCCTCACATTTCTCTCTCTTCTCCCTTCACGTTTCCCGCCCTTTTCTCCCTTCACATTTCTCCCCTTTTTCCCCTCACATTTCCCCTCTTTTCTCCCCTCACATTTCCCTCCCTTTTCCCCTCACGTTCCCTGCCTGTTTCCCCCTCAAGATTCCCACCCTTTTCTCCCCTCACGATTCTCTCTCTTCTCCCCTGATGTTTTCCCGCCCTTTTCTCCCCTCACATTTCCCTGTCTTCCCCTCCCGTTTCCCCCCCCCTTTTTTCTCTTTTTCTCTCTTCTCCTCTCACGTTTCCCTTTCTTTCCCCCTCACATTTCCCTCTGTCTTCTCCTCACGTTTCTTTCCCTTTTCCCCTCACGTTTCCCACTCTTTTCTCCCCTCCGTTCTCCCCCTTTCCCCCTCACATTTCCCTCTCTTTTCCCTTCACACTTCTCTCTCTTTTCCCCTCACATTTCCTCGCCTTTTCTCCCCTCACATTTTCCTCTCTTCTCCCCTCAGGTTCTCCACCCGTTTTCCCCTCACATTTCCCCCTTTTTCCCCTCACACTTCCCTCCCTTTTCCCCTCACACTTCTCTCTCTTTTCCCCTCACATTTCCCCCCTTTCTCCCTTCACATTTCCCCCCTTTCCCCCTCACGTTTCCTTCTCTTTTCCTTTCACATTTCCCCTCCTTTCTCCCCTCACAATTCCCTCTCTTTTCTCCCCTCATGATTCCCTCCCTTTTCTCCCTTCACATTTCTCTCTTCTTCCCTCACATTTCCTTCCCTTCTCCCCTCACGTTCTCCACCCATTTTCCCCTCACAATTCTCGCCCTTTTCTCCCCTCACAATTCCTGCCTTTTTCTCCCTTCACATTTCCCTCCCTTTCCCCTTCACGTTTCTCTCTCTTCTCCCCTCACGCTTGCCTTTTCCCCTCACATTTCCCCTCTTTGTTCCCCTCACATTGCCCTCCCTTTTCCCCTCACATTTCTGTCTCTTTTCTCCTCACATTTCACCCCCTTTTCCCCTCACATTTCCCTTCCTTCTCCCCTCACGTTCTCCGCTTTTCCCCTCATGATTCCCGCCCTTTTCTCCCTTCACATTGCCCTTTTCTCCCTTCACATTTCCCTCTTCTCCCTCACGTTTCTCTCCCTTCTCCCTTCATGATTCCCACCTTTCTCTCCTCTCACATCTCACATTCCCTTCTCTTTTCTCCTCACATTTCTCTCACTTTCCCCCTCATATTTCCCTTCACATTTCCTTCCCTTCTCCCCTCACGTTTCTCTCCTCCCCTCACGATTCCCACCCATTTCTCCCCTCATGATTCCCGCCCTTTTCTCCCCTCAGGATTCCCGCCCTTTTCCCCCTCACATTTCCTTCCCTCTCCCCTCACGATTCCCGCCCTTTTCTCCCCTCATATTTCCCTCCATTTTCCCCTCACCTTCCGCACCCATTTTCCCCTCAGTCTCCCGAGCTGCAGCAGGAACAGCTTTATTGAGGTCAGTGTTTGGAGAGGACATTTGGGGAGCATTTAAGGGGGACATTTATGGGGCAATTACAGGGCAGTTATGGGGTTGTTCCAGGGCACTTATTTTGCAGCGACAGGACACTTGTGGGTCAGAAATGGACATAGGACAGGACCACATCGTCCGTGATCTCCAGCACGTCCACATGGGGCCCGGCTGGCACCCGGTGGTGGAAGTCGAAGAGCGGCTGCCCATTGGCGAACGCCTTGAAGCGATGGTTGCCGCAGCGGATTGAAAGCTGGAGGGGAACGGGGAACAAAGAGGGGGCTGTCACCTCAGAGACCCCCAAAATCATCCCAGAGATGCCCAAAGTCACCTCAGAGACCCCCAAAATCACCTCAGAGACCCACAGAGTCACCCCAAGGACCCCCAGAGTTACCTCAGAGATCCCAGAGTCACCTCAGATCCCAAATCCCACCCTGTGCCCCCTCCCCAGTACCCCAAATCCCACCCAAACACCCTCAGAGCGCCCCAAATCCCACCAATATCCACTCCCTAAGACAACCCCTCCTCCCCAGCACCCCAAACCCCCTCAGGACCCCAGACCCCCTCTCACATCGAAGTAGTGGCCGCGCTGGAAGGGGCTGCAGCAGGGCAGCTCTCTCTCCTCGTGGCCCCAGCCGCCCCCCAGGCAGGAATTCCGCACCACGGCGTCGCCCTCGTCCATCCTCAGGCTCAGGTGCAGCACAATGTCCCCCCCGGGGCCCGCCCGGAGGTTGATGTGGAACCTGGGGGGGATTTTTGGGTGATTTTGGGGGGATGGGGGTGTTTGGGGGGTGTTTGGGGGGGATTTTGGCACGTATGTGGGGCATTTTAGGGTGTTTAGGGGAGGATATTGGGGGATTTAGGGGCGATTTTGGGGTGTTTGGGGGGGATTTTGGGGGTTTTTGGGGAGTTTGGATGTGATTTTGGGGGTGTTTGGGGGGGAATTTTGGGGGATTTGGGGGCGATTTTGGGGTGTTTGGGGAGGATTTGGGGCTGTTTGGAGGGGCTCAGGTGCAGCACAATGTCCTCCCCAGGGCCCGCCCGAAGGTTGATGTGGAACATGGGGGAGATTTTGGGGGGGTTTGGGAGTGTTTGGGGTGGATTTTTGGGGGGGATTTTGGGGCGTTTGGGGGTGTTTGGGGTGGATTTTTGGGGGTTTGGGGGCAATTATAGGGGGTTTGGAAGGATTTAAGTGCAGCACCACATTCCCAGCAGGGCCCACCCGAAGGTTGATCTGGAACCTGGCGGGGTTTGGGAGCATTTTGGGGGGATTTGGGGGCGATTTTGGAGGGATTCGGGGGTGATTTTGGAGATATTTGGGGGTGTTTCGGGGTGTTTGGAAGGTATTTTGGGGAGTTTGGGGATTTTGGAGTGTTTGGAGGGATCTTGGGGGGGATTTTGGGGGGTTTGGGGGAATCTTGGGGGATTTGGGGCGGTTGGGGGGATTCTGGTGGCCCTGGGGTGGTGACGGGGGGGTTTGGGGGGTATTTTGGGATGTTTGGGGGGTATTTCTTGGGGTTTGGGGCATTTGGAGGGAATTTTGGGGATCCTGGGATGGTGACAGGGGCGGTTTGGGGGGCAATTTCATTGGGTTTGGGGGGGATTTTGGGGGGTTTGGTGGGGGTTTGGGGGCATTTTGAGGAGTTTGGAGGTCCTGGGGTGGTGATGAGGGAGTTTGGGGGTGATTTGAGGGGGATTTGGGGGCGATTTCTTGGGATTTGGGGGGAATTTGGGGGTGTTTGGGGAGATTTTGGGGTGTTTGAGGGGGATTTCGGGGATTTTGGGGGGTTTGGGGGTCCTGAGGTGTTGACAGAGGATTTGGGGTGGGGGCAGGTCAAAGACGGGGTCTTGTAGAAGATTTTGGGGTGCTGGGGTGGATTTTGGGAGGTTTTGGGATCCTGGGAGAAGTTGGGGGACACAGACGGCTGTGGGGGGCTCAGGGGGATTTTGGGGAGGGGTCTCTGGGGGTCCCCAGTACCTGTTGGCGTCGTGGGGGACGAAGCCCTTGATGATGATGGTTTTTTTGGGGATCAGCCCCCCCGGGATGGTGGCAATGAAGGGGACGGGCTGGGGGGGCACAAATGGGGGGCTCAGAGTGGGGTGAGACCCCCCCCCAGGACCCCCCAAATCACAACAGATCCCCCAAACCCAAATCCCACCCTCAGAGACCCCCAAATCCCCCAGACCCCCTCAAATCCCACCCCAACAACCCCCAAAACCCCCCCAGGACCCCCAAATCCCCAAAGTCCCACCCCAACCCCCCCCAAATCCCTCCTTGAGTCACCCCAAACGCCCCAAATCCCCCCAAACCACCCCAAAATCCCCTTAAGCCACCCCAAAATCCCCCAAATCACCCCAAAACCCCCTGGGACCCCCTTAAGCCACCCCAAATCGCCCCCCTAAGCCACCCCAAAACCCCCTGGGACCCCCAAATTCCCCCTAAGTCACCCCAAATCCCCCCTTAAACCACCCCAAACCCCCAAATCCCCCCTTGAACCACCCCAAACCCCCCTCAGCCACCCCAAATCCCCACAAATCACCCCAAAACCCCCTGGGACCCCCAAATCCCCTCTTAAGCCACCCCAAACCCCCCAAATCCCCCCTTAATTCACCCCAAAACTCCCAAATCCCCCCTTCATTCACCCCAAATCACTCCAAAACCCCCTCGGGACCCCCAAATCCACCCCAAAACCCCCTGAGCCCCACCCCAAAATCCCCCAAATCCACCCCAAAACCCCCTGACCCCCACCCCAAAATCCCCCAAACCCCCCTTGAGCCACCCCAAACCCCCCAATCTCCCCTTAAGCCAACCCAAAACCCCCTGGAACCCCCAAATCCCCCCTTGAATCACCCCAAAACCCCCTGGGACCCCCAAATCCCCCCTTAAACCATGCAAATCCCCCCTTAATTCACCCCAAATCCCCCAAATCACCCCAAAACCTCCATCGAACCCCCAATTCCCCCCCAGACTCACCGGGTGCAGGGTCGGGGGCTGCCCCATCACCTGTGGGGGACAATTTGGGGTCCATGAGGGGGGGGCCGCACCTGGGGGACCCCCCCAGGGATCCCCCTGATGGGTGAGGGATGAATTTTGGGGGGACCCCTCCCCACTTACCGGCAGGTTACAGTCGGGGTAAATGGGGGTGACCTGGGGGGCGTCCTGAGGGGGGGAAACACAGGTCAGGGGGACCCCAAAATTCACCTGGGGATCCCCAAAATTCACCTGGGGACCCTCAAAATTCACCTGGGAAACTTAAAATCCATCTGGGGATCCCCTAAATCCATCTGGGACCCCCTAAATCCATCTGGGAACCCCCAAAATTCACCTGGGGACCGCCAAAATTCACCTGGGAAACTCAAAATTCACCTGGGGACCCCCAAAATCCACCTGGGGACCCTCTAAAATCACCTGGGGATCCCCAAAATTCACCTCGGGACCCCCTAAATTCACCTGGGACAACCCAAACCCACCTGGGGATCCCCAAAATCCATCTGGGACTCCCCAAAATTCACCTGGGGATCTCCAAACTCACCTGGGGATCCCCAAGATTCACCTGGGGGATCCCCAAAATTCACATGAGGACCCCCAAAATCCATCTGGGACCCCCCCAAACCCACCTGGGGACCCCCAAACCCACCTGGGGATCCCCTAAATCCATCTGGGGACCCCCCAAACCCACCTGGAGACCCCCCAAAAAATCATTTGGACACCCCCCAGACTCACCGGGACGCACGGGGGACACGCGCCCTGCAAGGGAAGAGGGGGTGTCAGACGGGAAATTTGGGGTGCAGGGGGGAATTTCGGGGTTCAGTTGTGAAATTTTGGGGTCTAGGGGTGGAATTTTGGGATCCGGAGTTGGTTTGGGGTGCAGGGATCATTTTTAGGGTGCAGATTTTGGGGTTCAGGGCGTTTTTGGGGTCTCACCCCTCCAGCCAGCACCGAGGCTGAGAGCGGCTCCAGGTTTATTTTGGGGCCGTTTTTTGGGGTCCTGGGTTGGTTTTTTTTGGCCGTTTTTTGGGGTCCGGGATCATTTTTAGGGTGCAGATTTTGGGGTTCAGGGCGTTTTTGGGGTCTCACCCCTCCACCCAGCACCGAGGCCGAGAGCAGCTCCAGGTGTGTTTTGGGGGCGGTTTTTGGGGACACAGGGGCGGTTTTAGGGACACAGGGGTGGTTTTAAGGGCTGATTTTGGGGTCCAGGTTTGTTTTTGGGGTGCAGATCTGATTTTTTGGGGTTCAGGATATTTTTGGGGCTCAGGTCTCACCACTCCGCCCAGCACCGAGGCCGAGTGCAGCTCCAGGTCCCCGTCCACGGTCACGGCCGTCACGTGCTCCGGGGGCAGCCGGTGCGGGAGCTCCTCGTAGAAGGTTCCGTTCACCAGGATCTGGGGGGCAAAAGGGGGATCAGGGACCCCAAAATACCCCTGGGACACCCCAAAATACCCCTGGGACCTCCAAATGCCCCATTGGGAGCCCAAAATATCCCCGGGATACCCCAAAATATCCCAAGGACACCCCAAAATACCCCCGGGACACCCCAAATACCCCATTGGGAGCCCAAAATACCCCATTGGGAGCCCAAAATATCCCTGGGATACCCCAAAGTATCTGTGGGTCACCCCAAAATACCCCATTGGGACCCCAAAATACACCCGGGACACCCCAAATACCCCATTGGGAGCCCAAAATGCCCCATTGGGAGCCCAAAATATCCCTGGGATACCCCAAAATATCTGTGGGTCACCCCAAAATACCCCATTGGGACCCCAAAATACACCCGGGACACCCCAAATACCCCATTGGGAGCCCAAAATGCCCCATTGGGAGCCCAAAATATCCCTGGGATACCCCAAAATATCCCAAGGACACCCCAAAATACCCCCGGGACACCCCAAATACCCCATTGGGAGCCCAAAATATCCCTGGGATACCCCAAAATATCTGTGGGTCACCCCAAAATACCCCATTGGGACCCCAAAATACACCCGGGATACCCCAAAATACCCCAAATACACACCCAGGGACCCCAAAATAACCTTGAAATCCCAAATACCCACCCAGGACACCCCAAATACCCCACTGGGACCCCGAAATAGCCCTGGGACACCCCAAAATACCCCAAATACACCCCCAGGGACCCCAAATACCCCATTAGGATCCCAAAATATCTGTGGGATACCCCAAAATACACCTGGGAAACCCCAAAATATACCTGGGACCTCAAATGCCCCATTGGGACCCCAAAATAGCCCTGGGACACCCCAAAGTACCCCAAATACACCCCCAGGGACCCCAAAATACCTCTGGGACACCTCAAACAGCCACCCAGAAATCCCAAATACCCCATTGGGACCCCAAATACCCACCCAGGACGCCCCAAAATACCCCTGGGACCTCAAAATGCCCCATTGGGACCCCAAAATCTTCCTGGGATACCCCAAAATACCCCTGGGACGCCTCAAATATCCACCCAGAAATCCCAAAATACACCCAGGACACCCCAAATCCCCCCTTGGACCCCCCAAATCCCTTCCTAAGCACCCCAAACCCCCCCAGAGACCCCCTAAATCCCCCCCTTGGACCCCTCAATTCCCCGCCTGGACCCCCCAAATTCTCCCCTGATGACCCTGAACCCTCCCTGGGCACCCCAAGGACCCCCCAAACCTCCCTCAAATGACCCCAAATCGCCCCGCTAAGGACCCCAAATCTCCCCCCAGTGACCCCAAATCCCCCAGGGACCCCCCAAACCCCCCCTAGGACACCCCAAATCCCCTCCCAAGGATCCTAAGCACCCCCAAATCCCCCCAGGGACCCCCCCAAACTCCCCCCTAAGGATTCCAAATCCCCCCAAACCCCCCAGAGACCCCCCAGACCTCCCCCCAGTCACCCCAAATCCCCACAAGGACCCCCTAAATCCCCACCTAAGGGCCCCAAATCTCCCCCCAGTCACCCCAAATCCCCCCTTAAGGACCCCAGATCCCCCCAAAATCCCCCCCTAAGGACCCCAGGGACCCCTAAGACCTCCCCCCAGTCATCCCCAATCCCTCCTAAGACACCTCAAACCCCCCCAGAGGACCCCCCAAATCCCCCCAAGGACGCCCCAAACCCCCTCTTAAAGATCCAAAATCTTCCCTCAGTGACCCCAAATCCCCCAGGGACCCCAGAACCTCCCAGGGACTCCTCAACCCCCCCCCCAAGGACCCCTCAAATCCCCCCCCCAACGACCCCAAAGCCCCCAAATCCCCTCCTAAGGATCCCAAACCCCCCAAGGACCCCCCAAAACCCTCCCAGGACCCCTCCCCATACCCGGTAGCCCTCGGGGGTGACACTCATGACCATCTCGAAGGGTCTCCCCATTCCTTTAAGGACCCCCCAAATCCCCTCCTAACGACCCCAAATCTCCCTCCAATGATCCCAATTTCCCCCCTAATGGCCCCAAACCCCCTGAATGCCCCCCCAAAGACCCCCGGGACCCCTCCCCATACCCGGTAGCCCTCGGGGGTGACACTGATGATCATCTCGAAGGGGGTCCCCGGGCACAGGGGGTGCAGGTCCCGTCTCTGCTCGTCCCCCCAGCTCCCCCCGCGGCGGCTGTTGAGCACCGAGACCCCAGACCCAAATCGGGGATTGACGTGCAGGGCAATGTCGGCGTCCTCGTGGGGACCCATGGCCAGGTTAACGTGGAACCTGGGGACAGGAACGTCGCCTCAGTGTCACCTCAGTGTCACCTGTGTGTCACCCAATGTCCCCCCCGAGACCCCAGCCCCAAATCGGGCATTGATGTTCTGTGTCCTCATTGGGGACCCATGGCCAGGTTAACGCGGAACCTGGGGACAGGAACGTCACCTGTGTGTCACCTGTGTGTCACCTGTGTGTCACCTGTGTGTCACCTCAGTGTCACCCCAGTGTCACCCAATGTCACCTAGTACCCTCCCAGTCCCTCCCAGTCCCCTCCCAGTCCCTCCCAGTGCCCCAAATCCCCCCAAATGTCCCCAAATCCCATCCCAGTGCCCTCCCAGTCCCTCCCAGTCTATCCCAGTTTATCCCAGTTTCCCCCAATCCCCTCCCAGTCCCTCCGAGTCCCTCCCAGTGCCCCAATTCCCCCCAAATCCCCCCCAAAATGTCCCCACTTCCCTCCCAATCCCCTCCCAATCCCCTCCCAGTCCCCCCCAGTCCCTCCCAGTGCCCCCCAATCCCATCCCAGTCCCTCAAATCCCCCCTTAAATGTCCCCAAATCCCCTCCCAATCTCCCCAAATCCCCTCCCAGTCCCTCCCAGTCCCTCCCAGTCCCTCCCAGTTTATCCCAGTCCCCCCGGCATTACCGCTCCGCCTGCGCTCTCACCACGCCCTGCACGCTCACGGCCATGCCCGGCCAGAGCCCCCCGGGCACCGGGGCCACGTAGGGCAGGGGCTGGGGGGGCACAGGAACGGGGGGTCAGGGGGGCACAGTGGGGACAGGGACCCCCCGAAATGGGGACAGGGACCCGAATGGGGACAGGGACCCTCCGAAATGGGGACAGGGACCCCCCAAAATGGGGACAGGGGGACCCGAATGGGGACAGAGACCCCCCGAAATGGGGACAGGGACCCCAAATGGGGACAGGGACCCCCCGAAATGGGGACAGGGATCCCAAATGGGGACAGGGACCCCCCAAAATGGGGACAGGGGGGTCCCGAATGGGGACAGGGACCCCCCAAAATGGGGACAGGGACCCCAAATGGGGACAGGGGGGTCCCGAATGGGGACAGGGACCCCGAAATGGGTACAGGGACCCCAAATGGGGACAGGGACCCCCCAAAATAGTGACAGGGGCTGGGGGGGCACGGAAACGGGGGGTCAGGGGGGCCCGATGGGGACAGGGACCCCCCAAAACCCCCTCCCCCTGGTTTTTGGGGTCAGGGGGTCCCCAAAATGGCACCAGGGACCCAAAATGGCACCGGGGACCCCAAAATGTCCCCAACAGGAGGTCAGGGACCCCCCAAAATGGCTCCAGGGGCCCCAAAATGGTGACAGGGACCCCCCAAAACCCCCTCCCCCCGGTTTTGGGGTCATGGGGACCCCAAATGTCCCCACAAGGGGGACAGGGACCCCAAAATGGTGACAGGGACCCCCCAGACCTTTTCCCACCTGGTTTTTGGGGTCAGGGGGACCCCAAATGTCCCCAGGGACCCCAAAATGTCCCCATCAGGGTGACAGGGACCCCTCCCCAATCCCTCCTCATTTTCAGGGTGCCCCCAGCCCCATTTCGGGGTGACAATGACCCCCAAATGTCCCAGAGACCCCTCCCAAAACCCCTTCCCCCCATTTTTTGGGGTGACAGGGACCCCAAATGTCCCCAGCAGGGTGACAGGGACCCCAAATTGTCCCTCCCAAGGACCCCCAAATGTCCCACAGACCCCCCCAGCCCCATTTCGGGGCGCACCCCCCTCCCCCATTTTCGGGGTACCCACCGGGTTGTAGTAGGACTGGTACCCGGGTGGGGGCACGAACGCCATGGTGGGGTGGCAGCGGTGACAAAGAGGTGACAACGAGGTGACAACGGTGGCACAGGTGGCACCGGGGTCCCTTTATAGACCCGGGGCCCCCCCAGTTCCTGCCCCTCCCAGGGCGGGGTCCGGACGTTGATAAGGGACTGATAAGGGACATTGTGGGGGGGGGTTGGGGACATTGGGGACACTGGGGACACACCTGGCACAGGTGGCACCGCCCGGCCTGGACTCTGCCCCGGGTGGGGACAGCGGGGAGGGGACAGCGGCGACCTTGGGACACCTGGTGGCACTTTGGGGACACTTCCTGACCCCTGGTGGCACCCTGGGGACACCCCCAGACCTTTGGGGACACCCCCAGAGCCCTGCTGGCACCTTGGGGACCTTGGGGACCCCTGGAGGGGTGGTGGCACCTTGGGGACACCCCCAGAGATTTTGGGGGGAGGGAATGAAAAAAAAAAAAATCCCGAATTTTCCGTGGGATTTTCTCTTTATTCCAACAGGGCAGCACCGACATCCCCCCAAAATTCCCATTTTTTCCCCCCCAAAATTCCCCATTTTCCTGCCCCCCCCCAAAAATTCCCGTTTTTTCCCGAAAAATTTCCTGTTTCCCCCCCAAAGTTCCCATTTTCTGCCCCCCAAAGATTCCCATTTCTGCCCCAAAAAATTCCATTTCTCCCCCCCAAAAATTCCCATTTTCCTCCAAAAAATTTCCCAATTGCTCCCAAAAAATTCCCAATTTTTTCCCCCAATTTCCCCCCCAAAATTCCCATCTTTTCCAAAAAAAAAAAATCCCATTTGTTCCCAAAAAAACCCAGTTTTCCCCCAAAAAATTCCCGTTCTCTCCCCCAAAAATCCTGTTTTTCCCACAAAAATATTCCCATTTTCCTCCAAAAAATTTCCCATTTCCCCCCCCAAAATTCCTCTTTTCCCCAAAAAATATTCCCACATCCCCCACAAAAATATTCCCAGTTCTTCCCCTGAAAAATTCCCATTTTTTTCCCCAAAAAATTCCCGATTTTTTCCCCCCCAAAAATTCCCATTTTTTGCCCAAGAAATTCCCGTTCCCCCCCAAAAAACCCTCGCGTAGAAAAACGTGGAACCCCCAATTGTACAAAAACGGGAGGAACCCGCCCCAAACTCGCGGCGCTCCGGAATCCCGGAAACTCCCGGAATCCCGAGAATCCCGAAATTCCCGAGATTGCCCGAATCTGGGGAATTCTCCCCGGCCGCGCTCAGGCGCGCTCGCCGCGGATCCGCCGCGCCAGCTGGATGTCCTTGGGCATGATGGTGACGCGCTTGGCGTGGATGGCGCACAGGTTGGTGTCCTCGAACAGCCCACCAGGTACGCCTCGCTCGCCTCCTGGGGACAGGTGTGACACAGGTGTGTCATCCAAGGCGTCACCTGTCCGTCTGTCCCACCCCCGTGTCCGTCTGTCCCACCCCCGTGTCCCCGTGTCCTCCAACAGCCCCACCAGGTACGCCTCGCTCGCCTCCTGCACAGGTAAGGGACAGGTGTGACATTCACAGGTGTGACATTCACAGGTGTGACATTCACATGTGTGACATTCACAGGTGTGTCCCAGGTGTGCCCAGCTGTCCCCAGGTGTGCCCCAAGTGTATCCAGGTGTGTCCCTCACCTGTCCAGGTGTGTCTCTCGTGGTGGTGCTCTGGAAGCCACACCTACATGTCCTTATTTGGGTGTAGCCACACCCACAATTCCCTTATTCGTGTTTAGCCACACCCACTTTCTCATTTGGAGTAGCCACACCCACAATTCCCTTATTTGGGTGTAGCCACACCCACTTTCTCATATTTGGAGTAGCCACACCCACAATTCCCTTATTTGGGTGTAGCCACACCCACACTCCCTTATTTGGGTTTAGCCCTGCCCACAATTCCCTTATTTGGGTGTAGCCACACCCACACTCCCTTATTTGGGTTTAGCCCTGCCCACAATTCCCTTATTTGGGTGTAGCCACACCCACACTCCCTTATTTGGGTTTAGCCCTGCCCACAATTCCCTTATTTGGGTGTAGCCACACCCACACTCCCTTATTTGGGTTTAGCCCCGCCCACAATTCCCCTATTTGGGCTGTCACTGTTGGTACCCAGGTGTGTCCCAGGTGTCCCCAGGTGTGTCCCTCACCTGCCCAGGCGTGTCCCTCACCTGCAGCGCCCCAATGGTGGCGCTCTGGAAGCGCAGGTTGGTTTGGGGCTGTCATTGCTGGTACCCAGGTGTGTTCTAGCCCTGCCCAGCTGTCCCCAGGTGTGTCCCCAGGTGTGTCCCTCACCTGCAGCGCACCGATGGCGGCGCTCTGGAAGCGCAGGTCGGTTTTGGGGTGTCGCTGTCCCAGTTCGGGCTGTCCCTGTCAGTACCCAGCTGTCCCCAGGTGTGTCCCCAGGTGTCCCCAGGTGTGTCCCTCACCTGCAGCGCCCCGATGGCGGCGCTCTGGAAGCGCAGGTCGGTTTTGAAGTCCTGCGCGATCTCCCGCACCAGCCGCTGGAACGGAAGCTTCCGGATCAGCAGCTCCGTGGATTTCTGATAGCGCCGGATCTCGCGCAGCGCCACCGTCCCGGGGCTGGGGACGCACACGCAGGGACATTGGGGACACTGACGCTCACCCGTGTCCCACCTGCGTCCCTGTCACACACCTGTGTCCCCTCCCTGTCACTGTCACCCACCTGTGTCACCCCCATCGCGCAGCGCCACCGTCCCGGGGCTGGGGACACACACACAGGGACATTGGGGACACTGATGGGACACCCCCAGGGGCTGACGCTCACCTGTGTCCCACCTGTGTCACTCCTGTGTCCCACCTGTGTCACTGTGATCCTCCCGTGTCCCCTCCCTGTCCTTATGACCCACCTGTGTCCCACCCACGTCCCTGTCACTCACCTGTGTCATCCCCTTTGTCCCCTCCCTGTCCCTGTGTCCCACCTGTGTCACTGTCGCCTCCCTGAGCCTACGTCCCACCTGCGTCCCCTCTCTGTCCCTGTCACTCACCTGTGTCCCCTCCTTATCGCTGTGACTCACCTGTGCCACTCCTGAGACCCGCCTGTGTCATTGTCACCCACGTGTGGCCCTGTGTCCCACCTGTGTCCCCTCCGTGTCCCAGTGTCCCCAGTATCCCCCAGTCCCTCCCAGTGCCCCCAGTCCCCCCTGTGTCCCCTCAAGTATTCCCAGTATCCCCAGTCCCCCCCGTATCACCCCCAGTTCCTCCCAGTCCCCCCCAGTCTCCCCAGTTACCGGTAGCGATGCGGTTTCTTGACACCCCCAGTTCCCCCAGTCCCTCCCAGTTTCACCAGTCCATCCCAGTCCCTCCCAGTATCCCCAGTCCATCCCAGTCTCTCCCAGTATCCCCAGTCCATCCCAGTCCCTCCCAGTATCCCCAGTCCCTCCCAGTATCCCCCCCAGTCTCCCCAGTTACCGGTAGCGATGCGGTTTCTTGACACCCCCAGTTCCCCCAGTCCCTCCCAGTTTCACCAGTCCATCCCAGTCTCTCCCAGTATCCCCAGTCCCTCCCAGTATCCCCAGTATCCCCAGTCCCTCCCAGTCCCTCCCAGTATCCCCAGTCCATCCCAGTCCCTCCCAGTATCCCCAGTCCATCCCAGTCCCTCCCAGTATCCCCAGTCCCTCCCAGTATCCCCCCCAGTCTCCCCAGTTACCGGTAGCGATGCGGTTTCTTGACGCCCCCCGTGGACGGCGCGCTCTTCCGGGCCGCCTTGGTGGCGAGCTGCTTGCGCGGCGCTTTGCCGCCGGTGGATTTCCGAGCCGTCTGCTTGGTGCGGGCCATCCCGGGCCGTCACAGCCTGAGCGCGGGGAGAGAAACGAGGGAAAAAAAACGGGAAAAACGGGAAAAACCGGGAGAGAGGGCCGCGCGCGGCCTACGCGACTACAACTCCCAGCAGCTCCCACCCCGCGCCTCGTCACGTGATCGTTTCCAGCGCCTGATTGGTTGAGCGTGACGCAGGCGCGACCGCGAACTACAACACCCAGAGGCCTCCGCGAAGCCCCCGCTGATTCGCCGGGGCGGCGGCGCTCACGCGCCCTGCCTTTGATAGACGTGCCTCGCAGCCAATCACGTCGCGGCCCGCTGGCCAATCAGCGCCCGGCACCGCACGGAAGGCGGGACTAAGGAGCAGCGTCTCCTCAGGCGACCCCGGCCCCCCCCCCACACCTCCCCCGGTACCGGAGCCTTCCCGGTGCTTCCCCCCCACCGCTCCCCGGTACCGACCCCCGACCGCCGCCGCGCCCCCGGTACCTGCGAGCGGCGCTGGCGGCGGCGCTGGAGCCGTGCGGGTCCCGCGGTGCAGCTGCGGCGGCTTCGATCTCCCCCTTCCCGCCTTTCCCGGCAGAAAATGGCGGGTCCCGGCTGAGGGCGGTTCCCGTCGTGCCCCGCGCGCGGCGGGGCGGGAACGGGGGGGGGTCGGCTGAGGTGAGGCCGCGCCGCCATCTTGGGCGCCGTGAGGGCCTGAGGGGATCCCGGAGCTTTTTCCGCCTCAGAATTCCATCATTTGATAAATTCCATAATTACTGTAATTTCCATAATTTCCCAACTCTGGGATGTTCTGTTTGGGGGGGTTTAGGATAAAGGACAGAGTTTGGGAGAGCTTGGAGTGAGGCTGCGCCGCCATCTTGGGCGCCGTGAGGGGCCTGAGGGGATCTGGGAGATTTTTCCGCCTCAAAATTCCATAAATTCCATAATTTCCCAACTCTGGGATGTTCAGTTTTGGCGTTTAAGAAAGAAAATAGAGTTTGGAAGAGCTGGGAGTGAGGCATCATTTCCCTTTTCCCATGAAAACACTCAATAGGATCCCAAAAAAACCCCACAAAACCAATAAAAAACCCCCACAAAACCAACCAAAAAAACCCCAAAAAATCCATAAAACCAACCAAAACCTTCTTGGTTTTCCATCTTTTATTCCCAAGAGGAACAAGTCCCCGATTGTTAGGATTAAGTGGATGACACTTTGAAAAACTCAAAGTGTGTTGATCCCAAAAAACCCTCAAACAAACCCCAAAACCCCAAACCAAATCCATCCTTTTATTCCCAAAATGAACAATTTCACAATTCCACAAATCTGGTTTTTAGGATTAAGCAAAAGAGCACATCCCCCATCCCTCCTCCCTCAGCTCCTCCTAAAACCACTTAAAACCAAAACCAGCCCAAATCTGGCTCAAATTTTGGATCTTTTATTCCCAAAAGGCCACAAAATGGAGGGTGAAGAACAAATAAATGAGGAAATAATAAAATAATTGAGTATTTTCAGTGGTTTAAAAGAGTTTTTCCCATTTTCCAGCCTGTCAGGGAGAGTTCTGTGGAAGGAAAATCCCTAAAAAAGCCGAATTTGGCCCAAAAGGGCGAAGGCAGCTCGGGGAAAGGAGGAGCCGGAGCCAGGGGAAGGATTTGGGGGTAAAAAAGGGAATTTTGGGGAGAGGGAAAAGATTTTGGGGTGGGATAGGAAGGGCTTGGGGCGGAATGAAATATTTAGGGTGGGATTTGGGGTGAAATCTGAGGGGTTTTGGGTGGGATTTGAGGGTTTAGGGTGGAATGAAGGGATTTAGGGTGGGATTTGGGGGATTTTGAGTGAAATTTGAGGGATTTAGGGCAAAATTTGAGGGTTTTGGGTGGAATCTGAGGGGCTTTGGGTGGGATTTGAGGGGTTTGGGGTGAAATTTGAGGGATTTAGGGTGGGATTTTAGGGGTTTGGGGTGGAATGAAGGGATTTGGGGTGAAATTTGAGGATTTAGGGTGGGATCAGGGTGGGCTCAGAGGGATTTAGGGTGGGATTTGAAGGGTTTAGGGTGGAATGAAGGGATTTTGGGTGTGATCTGAGGGGTTTTGGGTGGGATTTGGAGGATTAGGGTGGGCTCAGGGTGGGATTTATGGGATTCTGGGTGGGTTTGGGGTGGGCTGTGCCGCCCCCAGCCCCATTTCCCCCCCGTGCGGGGTCAGGGCAGCGCCCGGTGCCGGCGGCGTTTCGGCGATTCCCGTCATGGAGCGCGGGGGGGGCGGGGCTGGGGGGGCAGCGCTGTCGCGACATGTCCCGATGGCGGCAGATATGCGGCGATAGCTCGCGATATATCGCGATATCTCCTGATGTATCGTGATATCTGGTGGTATCTCCTGATATCTCCTGATGTATCGTGATATCTGGTGATATCTCCTGATATCTCCTGATGTATCCTGATATCTGGTGATATCTCCTGATATCTCTCAATATATCGTGATATCCAGCGACATCTCCAAATACCTCCTGATATATCACAATATCTGGTGATATCTCCTGATATCTCCCAATATCTCACGATATACAGAAATATGTCCCAATATCACCCAATCAATGGCAAGATCCATCAATATCTCCCAATATATCGCGATATAGCCACCGACATCTGGCGCTGTATCACAATATTCATTGATATTCCCCGATATATCCACCGACATCAATCGATGTCTCCCGATATATCGGGATATATCCGCCGATATCTGGCGCTATATCACGATATTCACTGATATTCCCCGATATATCGCGATATCCCGCGATAACCCCCGATACTGTGCGGTATCTGCCGATATCTCGCGCTCTATCGCGACATGTCGCGACAGCACCCCCCTAGCGGGGCCTAGGCCAGGCAGGACTCGATGGCGGCCACGATCTTGAGCAGTTTGGGGTCGCTGTCCACGAAGCCATCGCCGTTCTGGGGAGGGGGACGCCCCAAAATTGGGGATGGGGACCCCAAAACTGGGACAGGGTCCCCAAAATGGGGGGGTGGGGGAGGGGCACGCACCTTTTTGGAGTGGACCAGGTGTCCCCCCACGGTCACCTCAAACCATCCCGTCACCTCCGGGGTGCCCTGGCCAGTCTGGGGGTGAGCGGGGGGGGGGGGCAGCTGAGACACCCCAAAATCCCCCCTGGGACCCCACCCCAAAAACCCCCAAAAATCCCCCCAAAATCCCCTCTGGATTCCAGCCCAAAAGCCCCTAAAAATCGCCCTAAAACCCTCTGGATCCCCCCCCAAATCACCCCTGGGGACCCCACCCCAAAAAATCCCCAAAAATCCCCCTAAAATCCTCTGGATCCCCCCCAAAAACCCCCCTAGGGACCCCACCCCAAAAACCCCAAAAATCGCCCTAAAATCCTCTGGATCCCCCCCCAAAATACCCCCTGGAGATTCCACCCCAAAAGCCCCAAAAATCCCCCCAAAATCCCCTCTGGATTCCACCCCAAAAACCCCCCTAGGGACCCCACCCCAAAAAAAACCCAAAAATCCCCCCACAATCTGCCCTGGAGACCCCACCCCAAAAATCCCAAGGTTCCCCCCAAAAATTCTCTGGATTCCACCCCAAAAAACTCCGAGATCCTCCCCTAAATCCCCCCTGGGACCTCATCCCAAAAAAATCCCAAAAATCCCCCCAAAATCCCCCCTGGGGACCCCACCCCAAAAACCCCAAAAATCACCCCAAAATCCCCCGAGACCCCACCCTAAAAAATCCCAAGGTTCCCCCCAAAATCCTCTGGGTTCCACCCCCAAATTTGGGGACCCCAGCCCCAAACCACCCCAGACCCTCAAAACTTGGGGACCCCAGACCCAAATCACCCCAGACCCCCCCAAATTTGGGATCCCCCAGACCCCCAAATTTGGGGACCCCAGCCCCAAACCACCCCAGACCCCCCCAAATTTGGGGACCCCCGCCCCACCACGTCCAGGGCTCCCGGGAAGCGCCGCTCCAGCTCCTGCTTCAGTTTCACAAACTGCAATTTGGGGAGGGGGCTCCAATGGGGAGGGGGCTCCCCACGGATATTTTGGGGTGTTTTCGCCCCCCGGGAATCTGGGGAGGGGGCGTCAGAAAAGGGGGGTGGGGGAGGGGCTCACCTTGGGTTTGTAGCCTCAGGCTCCGCTGGGGGATGGGCAGTGGGGGGGGGGGGTTAAAATGGGACCCCCGACCCATTTTGGGATTGGGGACCCCCCCCCGCCCAGAACTGGGGATAAACCCAGAATTGGGGACCCCCACCCAGAATTGGGGAGACCCCTGGAATTGGGGACCCCCTCCCAGATTTGGGGAGACCCCTGGAATTGGGGACCCTCACCAGAATTGGGGACCCTCACCCAGAATTGGGGACCCCCATCCAGAACCGGGGACCCTCACCCAGAATTGGGGACCCTCACCAGAACCGGGGACCCTCACCCAGAATTGGGGACCCCCATCCAGAATTGGGGACCCTCACCAGAATTGGGGACCCCCATCCAGAACCGGGGACCCTCACCCAGAATTGGGGACCCTCACCCAGAATTGGGGACCCTCACCCGGGACTGGGGACAAACCCAGAACTGGGGACACGCCCCCCAGGGTTAACGGCACCCACCCCCCAGAATTGGGGCCCCCTCCCGGGATCAAGGACCGCCCCCCCCATAATTGGGGACCCCCCCAGGATCAGGGACCCCCCCCAGAATTGGGGCCCCCCCAGTTTGGGCCCCCCCGGTACCAGTAAAGGACATGGACTCGGAGCGGCGCCATGGCGGCAACTGCGCATGCGCCGGAGGGGCGGGGCCACCGAAACCAGTACGGGACCAGTGAAACCAGTACGGGACCAGTGAGACCAGTACGGGACCAGTGAGACCAGTACGGGACCAGTGAGACCAGTACGGGACCAGTGAGACCAGTGCGGGACCAGTGAAACCAGTACGGGACCAGTGAGACCAGTACGGGACCAGTGAAACCAGTGCGGGACCAGTGAAACCAGTACGGGACCAGTGAGACCAGTGCGGGACCAGTGAAACCAGTACGGGACCAGTGAGACCAGTACGGGACCAGTGAAACCAGTGCGGGACCAGTGAAACCAGTGCGGGACCAGTGAAACCAGTGCGGGACCAGTGAAACCAGTGCGGGACCAGTGAAACCAGTACGGGACCAGTGAGACCAGTACGGGACCAGTGAAACCAGTGCGGGACCAGTGAAACCAGTACGGGACCACCGAAACCAGTGCGGGACCAGTGAAACCAGTGCGGGACCAGTGAGACCAGTGCGGGACCAGTGAAACCAGTACGGGACCACCGAAACCAGTATGGGACCAGTGAAACCAGTACGGGACCAGTGAGACCAGTGCGGGACCACCGAAACCAGTACAGAACCACCGAAACCAATACGGGACCACTGAAACCAGTGCGGGACCAGTACGGGAGCAGTAAAACCAGTACGGGACCACCGAAACCAGTATGGGACCGGTGAAACCAGTACGGGACCACCACCGGGACCAGTGAAACCAATTCCCAGTCCCTCCCAGTTTATCCCAATCCCCTCCCACTCCCTCCCCAGCGTCCCCAGCGCTCCCAGTCCCCTCCCAGTTTATCCCAGTCCCTCCCAGTCCCCTCCCAGTTTATCCCAATCCCCTCCCAGTCCCTCCCAGTCCCTCCCAGCCCCTCCCCCCGTGTCCCCAGTGCTCCCAGTCCCCTCCCAGTCGCTCCCAGTCCCGCCCCTCCCCTCCCCCAGCGCTCGGATGGATCCCGGGGTTCCGCTGGATCCGCCCGATCCCGGGGGGCGGGGGGGGCGCGGGGGGCGCCGCGCCTGAACCGGGGGGTCCCGAGGGGTCCCCGAGGGGTCCCGGGGGGTCCCGGGGGGTCTCGGGGTTCCCGGGGGGTCTCGGGGGGTCCCGTTGCCCCCCGGGCCGGAGCCATGGGCGAATGGACCATCCTGGAGCGGCTGCTGGAGGCGGCGGTGCAGCAGCACTCCACCATGATCGGCAGGTCAGAGACCCCCGGATCCTCCCCCAATCCCACCCGCGAGACCCCCAAATCCATCCTTAAATCCACCCCCGGGACCCCAAATCCACCCCCGGGACCCCAAATCCATCCCTAAATCCACCCCTGGACCCCCGGATTCACCCCAAATCCATCCCCGGGACCCCAAATCCACCCCTGGACCCCCAGATTCACCTCAAGTCCATCCCCGAGACCCCCGGATCCATCCCCGGGACCCCCGGATCCACCCCAAATCCCCCCAGGGATCCCCTAAATCCTTCCCAAATTCCCCTGGGGACCCCCAAATCCCCCCCAGGACCCCTGAATCCACCTCAAATCCACCCCAAATGTCCCCGGGTCCCCACCTGGGACCCCCTAAATCCACTTAGATCCCCCCTGGGACCCCCAAATCCATCTGGAATCCCCCCAAATCCCTCCCCCCCCCCCCCCCGGACCCAAAATTCCCCTCCCAAACCCCCAGGACCTCCCCCCGCCGCTGTCCCCTCCTCGTTGTCACCTCCCCTCGGGCAGCAGGTGACACTGGAGTGACACTGGAGTGACACTGGTGACACTGGCGTGACACTGGAGTGACACTGGTGTGACCCGGGTGGGACTGGGGGGCACAGGTGTGACCCAGGTGTGACCCAGGTGTGCCCAGGTGGGATTGGGGGGGGCACAGGTGTGCCCAGGTGTGCCCCAGGTGTGCCCAGGTGGCCCCAGGTGTGCCCAGGTGGCCCCAGGTGACCCTGGTGGCTCAGGGCCGCCCACGGTCCCTGCGGCAGCACCAGCACGGCCACGTGGCGCTGGCCAGGTGAGCCCAGGTGACACCGGGAACGGCCAGGGGAGACCTGGGCTGGCCCAGGTGAGCCAGGCTGGGGAGGGGGACAAGGCCACGTGGGACCCACCCAGCCCCAGGTGTCACTCTGGTGTCACCCCAATCCCCCAGGTGCCACCCAGGTGTCACTCCTGGTGCAGACCCCTCCCCACCACACCTGTCCCTGTCCCTGGATCCCGCTGACCACGGTGGTCACTCTGCTGTCCTTGTCCCTGTGTCCGTTTGTGTGACCCTGCTGACCCTGCTGGTCATTCCCTGTGTCCATTTCTCTGACCCTGCTGGTCATTCCCTGACCCTGCTGGTCATTCCCTGTCCCCATTTCCCTGACCCTGCTGGTCATTCCCTGTCCCTGCTGGTCATTCCCTGTCCCCATTTCCCTGTCCCTGCTGGTCATTCCCTGACCCTGCTGGTCATTCCCTGTCCCCATTTCCCTGTCCCTGCTGGTCACTCCCTGACCCCGCTGACCATTCCCTGTGTCCATTTCCCCTTTCCAGGACCCTGCTGAGGGTCGTGGTCATTCCCTGACCCCGCTGACCATGGTGGTCACTTTTCTGTCCCCTCCCCAGGATCCTGCTGAGGTTCGTGGTCACTCCCTGACCCTGCTGACCCCGCTGACCATTCCCTGTGTCCATTTCCCCTTTCCAGGATCCTGCTGAGGGTCGTGGTCACTCCCTGACCCCGCTGGTCATTCCCTGACCCCGCTGACCATGGTGGTCACTTTTCTGTCCCCTTTCCAGGATCCTGCTGAGGGTCGTGGTCATTTTCCTGTCCCTGCGTCCGTTTCCCTGACCCCGCTGGTCACTCCCTGACCCCGCTGACCACGGTGGTCACTTTTCTGTCCCCTCGCCAGGATCCTGCTGACGGTCGTGGTCATTTTCCGCATCCTGATCGTGGCCATCGTGGGCGAGACGGTTTACGAGGACGAGCAGACGATGTTCATGTGCAACACGCTGCAGCCGGGCTGCAACCAGGCCTGCTACGACAAGGCCTTCCCCATCTCGCACATCCGCTACTGGGTACGGCCGCAGCGAGGGGCACGGGAACCGAACCAAAACCCGGAGCGCAAAAACAAAAATTACAGCTCGAAATCGGAACCCAAAACCAAAAAATCAGAACCAAAAATCAGACCTCAAACCAAAAACCAGAGCCCAAAAACAAAATCGACAGCTCAAAACCAAAAATCAGAACTCAAAACCGAAAATCGGAACCCGACACCAAAAATCAGAACCCAAACCAAAAACCAGAACACAAAAATAAAAATTACAGCTCAAAACCGAAAATCAGAACTCAAAACCAAAAATCAGAACCCAAAACCAAAAATCAGAACCCAAAACCGAAAATCAGAACCCAAAACCAAAAATCAGAATCCAAAACCAAAAACCAGAACCCAAAACCAAAAATTGGAACCCAAAACCAAAAATCAAAAACTGAAACCAAAAATCAGAACCCAAAACCAAAAATCAGAACTCAAAACCGAAAATCAGAATCCAAAACCAAAAACCAGAACCCAAAACCAAACATCAGAACCCAAACCAAAAATCAGAACCCAAAACCAAACATCAGAACCCAAACCAAAAATCAGAACTCAAAACCAAAAATCAAATCCCAAAACTTTGGTGAAAATTATAAAAAAATGTTCATTCCAGTGCTGGACGCACGTGGGAATCGTTCCCCTAAAATGAAATGTGGGAATTGGAAATTTCAGGTCCCTTTTTATCTCCTTCTCAAATCCACCTGCACACAATTTCACATCTTCAAAATTCCTCATCTTCAAAATTTCACATCTCCAAAATCTCACATTTTTAACATTTCACATCTCCAAAATTTCCCATTTTCATTGTCAGGAATTTCCTGTGACGTTTGCCGCTGGTTCTTCTTTACCAGAGAGAATCCCTGGGTCAGGCTGAGCCGCTCTCGCAGCAGATTCTGTGTCCCTGTCCCTGCTGGTCACTCCCTGTCCCTCTGTCCATCCCCAGGACCCTGCTGGTCACTCCCTGTCCCTGCTGGTCACTCCCTGTCCCTCTGTCCATCCCCAGGACCCTGCTGGTCACTCCCTGTCCCTGCTGGTCACTCCCTGTCTCTCTGTCCATCCCCAGGACCCTGCTGGTCATTCCCTGTCCCTGCTGGTCACTCCCTGTCCCTCTGTCCATCCCCAGCACCCTGCTGTTCACTCCCTGTCCCTCTGTCCATCCCCAGGACCCTCGTGGTCACTCCCTGTCCCTCTGTCCATCCCCAGGACCCTGCTGGTCATTCCCTGGATTCTCGTGGTCACTCCCTGTCCC
Source organism: Ammospiza maritima maritima (assembly GCA_036010785.1). Classification (NCBI taxonomy): domain Eukaryota; kingdom Metazoa; phylum Chordata; class Aves; order Passeriformes; family Passerellidae; genus Ammospiza; species Ammospiza maritima. The sequence continues at coordinate 124,232 of CM069697.1, read as the reverse complement.
TCTGTCCATCCCCAGGACCCTCGTGGTCACTCCCTGCCCCTCTGTCCATCCCCAGGACCCTCGTGGTCACTCCCTGTCCCTCTGTCCATCCCCAGGACCCTCGTGGTCACTCCCTGTCCCTCTGTCCATCCCCAGGACCCTCGTGGTCACTCCCCGTCCCTCTGTCCATCCCTCAGGCCGTTTCTCCGCGCTCAGGCTCTGCAGCCAGCCCGCACGCCGATCCCCCGCGCTCCGGGACGTGAATTCCGCTCAAACCCGAACGGGTTTTTTATTTCCGCCGCGGGTTCTTTGCGCCGCAGGTGTTCCAGATCATCCTGGTGTGCACGCCCAGCCTGTGCTTCATCACCTACTCGGTGCACCAGGCGGCCAAGCAGCGCGAGCGCCGCTGCTCCTTCCTGCAGCCGCTGCTGGAGCCGCGCCGGCCGCGCCCCAACGGCGGCCTGGGCGCCGAGGGGGTGCCCAAGGAGGAGCCCCCCGAGCTGGGCGCGGCGGCACCGAGGGCGGCGGCGCGCGGCGCCAAGGGGAAGCGGCAGGAGGGCATCTCCAGGTTCTACGTCATACAGGTGGGTGAAGCGGGGGAAAACGGGTGAAAAAAAACCCCCTAAAAATAGAGGTAAAAAACCCCCTAAAAATATAGAGGCAGAAGTAGAAATAAGTAAAAATGTAAATAATAAAAAATAGAGGTGTAAAAACACTTGGTGGGGTGCCCAAGGAGGAGGTGGGCATGGCACCGGTGAGGGCACCGGCACGCGGCGCCAAGGGGAAGCGGCAGGAGGGCATCTCCCGCTTCTACGTCATACAGGTGGGTGAAGTGGGGGAAAACGGGTGAAAAAAAAAAAAAAAAAAATAGAGGTAAAAAAATATAGAGGCAGAAGTAGAAATAAGTAAAAATATAAATAGTTAAAAAATAAGAGGTGTAAAAACACCTGGCGGGGTGCCCAAGGAGGAGCCCCCTGAGGTGGGGATGGCACCGGGAGGGCGGCGGCGCGCAGCGCCAAGGGGAAGCGGCAGGAGGGCATCTCCAGGTTCTACATCGTACAGGTGGGTGCACAGAGGTGTCCATTTTGTGGCAATTTTGTGCCCAGGTGGTGTTCAGGAACACCCTGGAGATCCCCAGCCCCTCTCACCTGTCCCTTTGTGCCCAGGTGGTGTTCAGGAACACCCTGGAGATCCCCAGCCCCTCTCACCTGTCCCTCACCTGTCTCTCTGTGCCCAGGTGGTGTTCAGGAACACCCTGGAGATCCCCAGCCCCTCTCACCTGTCCCTTTGTGCCCAGGTGGTGTTCAGGAACACCCTGGAGATCCCCAGCCCCTCTCACCTGTCCCTTTGTGCCCAGGTGGTGTTCAGGAACACCCTGGAGATCCCCAGCCCCTCTCACCTGTCCCTCACCTGTCTCTCTGTGCCCAGGTGGTGTTCAGGAACACCCTGGAGATCCCCAGCCCCTCTCACCTGTCCCACCTGTGTCTGTTTTGACCCAGGTGGTGTTCAGGAACGCGCTGGAGATCCCCAGCCCCTCTCACCTGTCCCTCACCTGTCTCTCTGTGCCCAGGTGGTGTTCAGGAACACCCTGGAGATCCCCAGCCCCTCTCACCTGTCCCTCACCTGTCTCTCTGTGCCCAGGTGGTGTTCAGGAACACCCTGGAGATCCCCAGCCCCTCTCACCTGTCCCTCACCTGTCTCTCTGTGTCCAGGTGGTGTTCAGGAACGCGCTGGAGATCTCCAGCCCCTCTCACCTGTCCCACCTGTGTCTGTTTTGACCCAGGTGGTGTTCAGGAACACCCTGGAGATCCCCAGCCCCTCTCACCTGTCCCTCACCTGTCCCTTTGTGCCCAGGTGGTGTTCAGGAACGCGCTGGAGATCCCCAGCCCCTCTCACCTGTCCCTCTGTGCCCAGGTGGTGTTCAGGAACGCGCTGGAGATCGGCTTCCTGGGCGGGCAGTACTTCCTGTACGGTTTCAACGTGCCGGCCATCTTCGAGTGCGACCGCTACCCGTGCGTCAAGGAGGTGGAGTGCTACGTGTCGCGGCCCACCGAGAAGAGCGTCTTCCTGGTGTTCATGTTCGCCGTCTCGGGCGTCTGCGTGCTGCTCAACCTGGCCGAGCTCAACCACCTGGGCTGGCGCAAGGTGCGCGCCGCCGTCCGCGGGGCCCGCGCGCGCCGCAAGAGCCTGGGGGACGCGCGCCGCAGGGAGACGGCGGCGGCGGGCACGGGCACGGCGGGGACGGGGACGGTGCCCGCGCTGGGCAGGACGCAGAGCAGCGAGTCGGCCTACGTGTGATGGGATCGGGGTTTGGGATTGGGGTGGGATTGGGGTTGGGATTGGGGTTGGATCGCGATGGGATCGGTGCCCACGCTGGGCAGAGCAGCGAGTCGACCTACGTGTGATGGGATCGGGATTTGGGATTGGGGTGGGATTGGGGTCAGGATGGGATTGAGATTGGCGTGGGATTGGGATGGGATCGGTGCCCGCGCTGGGCAGGACGCAGAGCAGCGAGTCGGCCTGCGTGTGATGGGATTGGGGTTTGGGGTCAGGATTGGGGTTGGGTTGGGATTTGGGATGGATGAGATTGGTGCTGGCGCTGGGCAGGACGCAGAGCAGCGAGTCGGCCTGCGTGTGATGGGATCAGGATTTGGGATTGGGGTGGGATTGGGGTCAGGATGGGGTTGAGATTGGCGTGGGATTGGGATGGGATCGGTGCCCGCGCTGGGCAGAGCAGCGAGTCGGCCTACGTGTGATGGGATCGGGGTTTGGGATTGGGATGGGATTGGGGTCAGGATGGGATTGAGATTGGCGTGGGATTGGGATGGGATTGGTTCCCCCACTGGGCAGGACGCAGAGCAGCGAGTCGGCCTGCGTGTGATGGGATTGGGGTTTGGGGTCAGGATTGGGGTTGGGTTGGGATTTGGGATGGATGAGATTGGTGCCCGCGCTGGGCAGGACGCAGAGCAGCGAGTCGGCCTGCGTGTGATGGGATTGGGGTTGGATTGGGATGGGATTGGGGTCAGGATGGGGTTGAGATTGGCGTGGGATTGGGATGGGATCGGTGCCCGCGCTGGGCAGAGCAGCGAGTCGGCCTGCGTGTGATGGGATCAGGATTTGGGATTGGGGTGGGATTGGGGTCAGGATAGGATTGAGATTGGGGTTGGATCGCGATGGGATCGGTGCCCGCGCTGGGCAGAGCAGCGAGTCGGCCTGCGTGTGATGGGATCGGGGTTTGGGGTCAGGACTGGGGTTGGACTGGGATCAGGGTTGGGGTTAGAATGGGATCGGGATGGGATCAGGGTTGGGGTCAGGACTGGGATCAGGGTTGGGGTCAGGACTGGGATCAGGGTTGGGGTTAGAACGGGATTAGATCAGGATGGAATCAGGATTGGGACTGCGGTGGGATTTGGGTTAGGATGGGACCGGGATAAACAGGATTGGGGTTGGACTGGGATGGGATTGGGGTCAGGAAACAGAACGGGATTGGACTGGGATTGGACTGGGATCGGATTGGGATTGGACTGGGATTGGATTGGGATTGGACTGGGATTGGACTGGGATTTTACTGGGATTGTATTGGGATTGGACTGGGATTGGACTGGGATTGTACTGGGATTGGACTGGGATTGGACTGGGATTTTACTGGGATCGGATTGGGATGGGCAGGACTGGGACTGGGACCAGAGGAACTGGGCAGGGGTTCAGCCTTGGACCGGAGCCAGAACTGGGAGAGTTTTGGTCCCAAACTGGTGGGACTGGAGCCCAAGGTTGGGATTTCACCCCAAACCGTTGGGATTTCACCCCAAACCGTTGGGATTTCACCCCAAACCGTTGGGATTTCACCCCAAACCGTTGGGATCTCACCCCAAACTGCTGGGGGGGTTTGGGGCCACAACTGTTGGGATTTCACCCCTAAATCGCCGGAGCTCAGAGCCGCCAAAATCGCCGGGAATTGGAGCGAAAATCATCAGGATTGGAACCAAAACCATCAGGAATTGGAACCAAAATCATCAGGATTGGAACCAAAATCATCAAGACTGGAACCAAAATCATCAGGAATTGGAGCCAAAAATGCCAGGATTTGGACTGAAAAGGAGCAGGGATCACCCCCAAACTGTTGGGGTTTTAGACCCCAAAATGTGGGGATTTCAGCCCTAAAACTGTGGGGATTTCACCCCCAAATCTCTGGGGTTTGTCCCCAAAACTGTCGGGGCTGGAACCCAAAACTGTGAAGATTTCAGCCCAAAAACCCCAAAGTTTGTTCCCAAACTCGTGGGGATTTCAGCCCCAAATTTCTGGGATTTTCCCCAAAACCCCCAAGATTTCACCCCCAAATTTCCAGGGTTTGTCCCCAAATCTGTGGAGATTTCACCCCCAAATCTCTGGGGTTTGTCCCCAAAACTGTGGAGATTTCAGCTCCAAATTCCCAGGGTTTGTCCCCAAATCTGTGAGGATTTCAGCCCCAAATTCCCAGGGTTTGTCCCCAGAACTGGGGAGATTTAATTCCCAAATTTCTGAGGTTTGTCCCCAAATCTCTGGGGACAAAACTGCTGGAATTTCACCCCTAAAACTGTGGAGATTTCAGCCCCAAATTCCCAGGGTTTGGCCTCAAAACCCCTGAAATTTCAGCCCCAAATTTTTGGGATTTCTCCCCAAATCCCCCAGGATTTCACCCCTAAATTTTCAGGGTTTGTCCCCAAAACCGAGGAGATTTCAGCCCCAAATTTCCAGGATTTTTCCCCCAAAACCTCCAGGATTTCACCCCCAAATTTCTGAGATTTGTCCCCAAAACCCCCAAAATTTCAGCCCCAAACTCCCAAACTTTGGGACAGAATTTCTGCCCCAAAACCACCAAAATTCCTCCCAAAACTCCAGAATTTTACACCCAAACACCAGGGAGGAGCCTGGACCCAAAAATCTGAAATTTCTCCCCAAATCCTTTGGGAATTCAGCCCCAAAATCCTCAGATCCCCCAAACTCTCCAGATTTCAGGGTTTCACCCCAAAAGTTGCTGCTGATTTTTCCTCCCCTCGTTTTATTCCCCTGATTTAATTTTGTCCCCCCAGGTCCAAACAGGGCTGGGATAATTTGAATTTATTTTGGGGTATTTGTATTTATTTTAGTGAAATTTGTATTTATTTAGGATAATTTTTATTTATTTCAGTGAAATTTGTATTCATTTAGGATAATTTTTATTTATTTTAGTGAAATTTGTATTCATTTAGGATAATTTTTATTTATTTCAGTGAAATTTGTATTTATTCTTAGGTATTTGTATTTATTTTCGGGAGGTTTTTATTTATTTTGGGGTGTATTTATTTAAAAAGGGGATTTGTATTTATTTTGGGAGGGTTTATTAATTTTAGGGGGTTTATATTAATTTTAGGGGATTTATATTAATTTTAGGGGGTTTATATTAATTTTAGGGGGTGTAATTTATTTTAGGGTGCTTTGTAATTATTTGTAGAATTTATATTAATTTTGGGGGATTTCTATTAATTTTAGACAGATTTAAATTCATTTTTAGACCTTTATAATTTAATTTAGAGCTTTAATTTTTTTTGGAGGGGGTGCATTTATTGAAATTTGTATTTATTTGAAGGAAATGTTGATTTTGGGGAGGGGGCTCAGAGGTGCTGGGGGGGGCAGAGCCCCCCCAAAATGTCAATAAAGGGGTGACAAAAACCTGAGTGGATTTTTGGGGGGGTCCCTGTGGGAAAGGGGGCTCAGAACCCCCAAAAATGGGGTGAAAAACCAAAAAATGGGCTCAGAACCCCCAAAAATGGGGTGAAAAAACCCAAAAATGGGTTTAGAGACACCAAAAATGGGGTGAAAAAACCAAAAAATGGGCTCAGAACCCCCAAAAATGGGGTGAAAAAACCCAAAAATGGGTTTAGAGACACCAAAAATGGGGTGAAAAAACCAAAAAATGGGCTCAGAACCCCCAAAAATGGGGTGAAAAAACCCAAAAATGGGTTTAGAGACGCCAAAATTGGGGTCAGAACCCCTCAAAATGGGGTGAGAATCCTCAAAAATGGGTTTAGAGCCCCCCAAAATGAGGTCGAACCCCCCCAAAATGGGCCCAGACGCCCCAAAATTGGGGTCAGAATCCCCCAAAATGGATTTAGAGACCCCAAAATGGGTTCAGACCCCCCCAAAATGGGTTTGGATCCCCCCAAAATGAAATCAGACACCCCCAAAATGGACTCAGAGCTCCCCAGAATTGTCCCAGACCCCCCAAAATGATTTCAAAGCCCCCCAAAATTGGCTTAGAGCCCCCAAAATGGGTTCAGAACCCCCAAAATTGGGGTCAGAATCCCCCAAAGTGGATTTAGATACCCCAAAATGGGTTCAGAACCCCCAAAATTTGGGTCAGAATCCCCAAAATGGGTTCAAGGCCCCCCAAAATGGGATCAGACCCCCCCAAAGTGGGTTCAGAACCCCCAAAATTGTCCCAGACCCCATCGAATTCCCAAAAAAGCCCCCCCAAAATGGGTTCAAAGCCCCCCAAAATGGGTTCAAAGCCCCCCCCCCAAAATGGGTTCAAAGCCCCCCCAAAATGGGTTCAAAGCCCCCCAAAATGGGTTCAAAGCCCCCCCAAAATGGGTTTAGAGCCCCCCAAAATGAGGCCAGACCCTCAAGTTCCCAACCCTCCCCCCTAAAATGAGGTCAAAGCCCCCCAAAATTGGGGTCAGATCCCCCCAAATCCCCAATAAATCCCCCCAGGCCCTGAGGCTGCTCCAAGGTTTTATTTTGGGGAGGGGTCCTGGGTCAGAGCCTGCAACAGAAATGGGGGACGGGGTCAGGGGGGGCCCCCAAATTTGGGGTCCCAAATCTCGAGGTCCCCCCAATTTCAGAGCCCCCCCCCCCAGTTTTGGGGTCCCCAAATTTTGGTGTCCCAAATTTCAGGGTCCCCCAATTTCGGGATCCCAAACTTCAGGGGGGTCCCAAATTTCAGGACCCCAAATTTTGGGGTCCCAAATTCAGGGTCCCCAATTTCAGGGGGTCCCAAATTTTGGTGTCCCCAATTTCAGGGTCTCAAATTTTGAGGTCCCCAATTTCAGGATCCCAAATTTCAGGGTCCCCCCAATTTCGGGGTCCCAAATTTTGGGGTCCCAAATTTCAGGGTCTCAAATTTTGGGGTCCCCAATTTCAGGGTCTCAAATTTCAGGGTCCCCCCATTTTCAGGGTCCCCAAATTTTGAGGTCCCCAATTTCAGGATCCCAAATTTCAGGGTCCCCCCAATTTCGGGGTCCCAAATTTCGGGTCCCCCCAATTTCAGGGTCCCCCCAATTTCAGGGTTCCCAAATTTTGGGGTCCCAAATTTCAGGGTCCCCCCAATTTTGGGGTCCCAAATTTTGAGGTCCCCAATTTCAGGGTCTCAAATTTCAGGATCCCCAATTTCAGGGGGGGTCCCAAATTTTGGGGTCCCATATTTCAGGGGGGTCCCCAAATTTCAGGGGGGTCCCAAATTTTGGGGTCCCCATTTCAGAGTCCCCCCAATTTTGGGGTCCCCAAATTCCAAGGTCCCAAATTTTGGGGTCCCAAATTTCAAGGTCGTCCCAAATTTTGGGGTCCCCAAATCTCGAGGTCCCCCCAGTTTTGGGGTGCCCAATTTGGGGTGCCCCATACTCACGTCACGGCCCTGAAGGATCTTTTCTCCACGTACTTCACCTTGTAGCGCCTCTTAAACCTGAGAAAAGCAACAAAACTGGGTGAAAAAAGCAAAATTTGGGGTTTTTCTGTGAATTTTTGGGGTTTTTCTCATAAATTCATGGGGTTTTCCCATTAATTTGGGGGTTTTTCTGTGAATTTTTGGGGTTTTCTCTGTTCATTTTGGGGTTTTCCCCCAAAATTTTGGGGTTTTTCCTGTGGATTTTGGAACCTTTTTCCCTGAATTTTGGGATTTTTCTCATGAATTCTGGGGTTTTTCTGGTGTATTTTGGGGGTTTCCCCACAGATTTTGGGGGTTTTTCCCTGAATTTTGGGGTTTTCTCTGTGAATTTTGGGGTTTTCTGTGAAAATTTTGGGATTTCCCCATGAATTTTGGGGCTTTCCTGGTGAATTTTAGGGGTTTTCCCCTAAACTTTGGGGTTTTTCCCCAAATCTGGGATTTCCTGTGTCAATTTTGCATTTCCTTCCTGAATTTTGGGGGTTTCCCTGTGAATTTTAGGGGTTTTCCCCCAAATTTATCATTTCCAGTGTAAATTTCGGGGCTTTCTTGCCCTGAATTTTGGGATTTTCTCTGTAAATTTTGCATTTCCCTCCTGATTTTTGGGGGTTTTTCTGTGTCAACTTTGAGGTTTTCTGTGTCAATTGTGGGGTTTTTCCCCAAATGTTTTTGTTTTTCTGGGTAAATTTTGGATTTTTCTGTGCGAATTTCCTAATTCCCCCCAGTTTTTTGTGGTTTTTGCCCATTTTTTGTGACTCACTTGGCCCTGAGGCGCGGCTCGAGGATGTTCCTCCTCTGGAGGCTGCGGAATCGATCCCTCAGCAGGTTCCCCTCGGGCTGCCCAACACAACCCAAAATTCCCATTTTGGAACACTTTTCCAGCATTTTGAAGCAATTTCCTAGACATTTTTTACCATTTTTAAGCAACGTTTTAGCATTTTCCAGCATTTTTTAGCAATTTTTTAAACATTTTCCAACATTTTCCAGCATTTTCCAGCATTTTTCAGCAATTTTTTAGCAATTGTTTTAGCATTTTTAAACATTTTCACCATTTTTTTAGCATTTTAAAGCATTTTTAGCAACTTTTAGCATTTTTTCGGTTGTTCAGCATTTTTTTACCATTTTTAGCAATTTTTAGCATTTTTAATAATTTATTATCATTTCTTTAGCATTTTTCCAGCATTTTCTTACCATTTTTTACCAATTTTGGACAATTTTTTATCATTCTTCAGCTATTTTTCTAGCATTTTGTATCAATTCTTGACAATTTTTTAGCAATTTTTTTTAGCATTTTTAAACATTTTTTTAGCAAATTTTTAGCATTTTTTTAGCATTTTGGGGCATCTTTTCAGCAATTTTGAAACATTTATTATAATTTTTTACCTTTTTTATCACTTTTATCATTTTTATCATTTTTAGCAATTTTAATCATTTTTTAGCAATTTTAAATCATTTTTAATCTCTTTTTTAGCATTTTTAACCGTTTTTTAGCACTTTTTTTACCGGTTTTTAGCACTTTTTAGCATTTTTAAGCATTTTTTTTGCATTTTTTACCAATTTCAGAGGATTTTACCCCAAATTCGGGCTGGGAGCAGCCTCAGCCTCGCCGGGGCCTCGTCCACGCGACAAAACCCCGGAGCCCAAAACCTTCACGGAATTCCCAAACTGGGAACTCTCCCAGCGCAAGGATGGCTTCGTCACCGGCTGCTGCGCCCAGAAATTGGGGTTTTCACCCCAAAATGGGGATTTAAAAACAAAATTGATTTTTTTTCCCTGCAAAATTTGAGATTTTTTCCCCCAAAAAAATGGAGATTTTCATCCAAATATCGGAGTTTTCCACCCAAAACCTAGGATTTCCGCCCCCAAAATGGTAATATTTTTTTCCCCAAAAATGAGGATTTTTTGGTCCCCAAAAAACGGGATTTTTTTCCTCCCAAAAAACTGAGATTTTTTCCCCTTAAAATTGAGGGTTTTTTCCCCCTCAAAATGAGGATTTTCCCAAAAAAATGGGATTTTTTCCCTAAAATGGAGATTTTTCTCCCAAAAAAATGGGATTTTTTCCTCTAAAATGGAGATTTTTCTCCCAAAATGGGATTTTTTTTCCCCCAGAATTTGGGATTTTGCCCCAGACCCACCCTGAGGCTCCTCAGGCACTCCGGGATCTCCTCGCTCAGCTGCACCTCCAGCTCGGGCTCCTCGTACCTGGAAGGACCAAAATTGGGGTTTGGCCCCAAAAATGGGAGAGATCACCCCAAAATCCCACAGGGACCAAAATTGGGGTTTGGCCTCAAAAAGGGGAGAGATCACCCCAAAATCCCACAGGGACCAAAATTGGGGTTTGGCCCCAAAAAGGGGAGAGATCACCCCAAAATCCCACAGGGACCAAAATTGGGGTTTGGCCTCAAAAACGGGGGGGTCTCCTCAAATCCCGTCCCTTTCTCCCACCTCCAGATTGGCATTTCCCCCTCTCCAAATGCCCATTTTCCCCCCAAATCCCATTTCTCCCACCCCAAATCCCATTTCTCCCACCCCAAATCCCATTTCTCCCACCCCAAATCCAATTTCTCCCACCCCAAATCCCATTTTCCCCCCAAATCCCATTTCTGCCCCCCCGAATCCCCAATTCCCATTTTTCCCTCCTCCCCAATTCCCTCTTCCCACCCCAAATCCCCATTCTCCCCCTCAATCCCCATTTCCCCCTCCCCAAACCCCCCTCAATCCCCATTTTGTCCCCCCAAATCCCCATTTTTTCCCCCATAAATCCCCATTTTCTCATCCCAAATCCCCATTTCCCCCTACCCAAACCCCATTTCTCCCAGCCCAAACCCCCAAATTCACATTTTTTGCTCCTCAATCCCCATTTTTCCCCCCATAATCCCCATTTCCCACCCATAAATCCCCATATTCCCCCCATAATCCCCATTTTCCCCTCATAAATCCCATTTCCCACCCCAATCCCCATTTTCCCCACCCCAAACCCCATTTTCCCCAGCTTCCCCCCCATAAATCGCCATTTTCCCCTCCCCAAACCCCCCTCAATCCCCATTTTGTCCCCCCAAATCCCCATTTTTCCCCCACAAATCCCCATTTTTCCCCCACAAATCCCCATTTTTCCCCCATGAATCCCCATTTTCTGATCCCAAATCCCCATTTTTCCCCCACAAATCCCCATTTTCCCCTCCCCAAACCCCCCTCAATCCCCATTTTTCCCCCACAAATCCCCATTTTCTCATCCCAAATCCCCATTTTTCCCTCCCCAAACCCCATTTTCCCACCCCAAACTCCCCAAATCCCCATTTTTTCCCCAATTTTTCCCCCATTTCCCCCGGTACCGGAGCCGTCCCAGCCGTTTCGGGGCCGTTTCCCGCAGCCGCCGCAGCCGCTGCCGCAGGAGGCGCCGGCGCTGCAGCTGCAGCTCCCGGAGCAGCAGAGAGCGGCGCACGGAGCGCAGCTGGAACAGCCCCTGGCGCCGCCGCACGGCCAGGCGGGCACGGGCACGGGCACCAGCCTGGGGAACCCATAAAATCAGCCCTGATCCCATAAAAACATCATTGATCCCATAAAAACATCATTGATCCATCACTGATCCCATCAATCCATCCCTGATCCCATAGAAACATCATTGATCCATCACTGATCCCACAGAAACATCATTGATCCATCATTGATCCCACAGAAACATCACTGATCCCATAGAAACATCATTGATCCATCACTGATCCCACAGAAACATCACTGATCCCATAGAAACATCATTGATCCATCACTGATCCCACAGAAACATCATTGATCCATCACTGACCCCACAGATCCATCACTGATCCATCCTGACCCCACAGATCCATCCCTGACCCCACAGATCCCTCCCTTGTCCCACTGCCCTCAGTTCCAATCCCAACCCCAATCCTGACCCCACTCCCCTCAATCCCGACCCCAATCCCAACCTCAAACCCCCTCAATCCTGATGCCAACCCCAACCCCACTCCTGACCCCAACCCCGCTCCTGACCCCAATCCCAATCCCAACCCCACTCTCCTAAATCCTGACCCCAACCCTGACCCCACTCCCCTCAATCCCAACCCCAATCCCAATGCTCTCCATCCCAACCCCAATGCAAACCCTAATCCTGATCCCATTCCCTGATACCAATCCTGACCCCAATCCTGACTCTGATCCCAACCCCGACCCTGACCCCGCTCCCCTTAAATCCCAATCCTAATCCTGACCCCAATCCTGACCTCAATCCCTACCCCACTCCCCTCTATTGCGACCCCAACCCCAATCACAACTCCACTCCCCTAAATCCCAACCCCAACTGTGACCCCAATCCCGACCCCACTCTCCTAAATCCCCTAAACCCCAACCCCACTCCCCTCAATCCCGACCCCAATCCCACCCTCCTAAATCCCAATCCCACTTTCCTAAACCCCAATCTCACTTTCCTAAATCACAACCCCAACCCCACTCCCCTCAATCCCCTAAACCGCAATCCCACTCCCCTCAATCCCAACCCCAACCCCACTCTCCTAAATCCCCTAAACCCCAACCCCACTCCCCTCAATCCCCTCAATCCCAACCCCACTCCCCTAAACCCCGACCCCACTCCTCTCAATCCCCTCAATCCCCTCAATCCCAACCCCACTCCCCTCAATCCCAACCCCACTCCCCTCAACCCCAACCCCACTCCCCTCAACCCCAACCCCACTCCCCTCAATCCCCTCAATCCCAACCCCACTCCCCTCAATCCCCTCAATCCCAACCCCACTCCCCTCAATCCCCTCAATCCCAACCCCACTCCCCTCAATCCCACTCCCACTCCCCTCAATCCCAATCCCACTCCCCTCAATCCCCTCAATCCCCTCAATCCCGACCCCACTCCCCTCAATCCCAATCCCACTCCCCTCAATCCCAACCCCACTCCCCTCAATCCCAATCCCACTCCCCTCAATCCCCTCAATCCCCTCAATCCCGACCCCACTCCCCTCAATCCCAATCCCACTCCCCTCAATCCCAATCCCACTCCCCTCAATCCCGACCCCACTCCCCTCAATCCCCTCAATCCCAACCCCACTCCCCTAAACCCCAACCCCACTCCTCTCAATCCCCTCAATCCCGACCCCACTCCCCTCAATCCCAATCCCACTCCCCTCAATCCCGACCCCACTCCCACTCCCCTCAATCCCCTCAATCCCAATCCCACTCCCCTCAATCCCAATCCCACTCCCCTAAACCCCAACCCCACTCCTCTCAATCCCCTCAATCCCAATCCCACTCCCCTCAATCCCAACCCCACTCCCACTCCTCTCAATCCCCTCAATCCCAATCCCACTCCCCTCAATCCCCTCAATCCCCATTTCCCCCTCAATCCCCTCAATCCCACTCCCACTCCCCTCAAGCCCAATCCCAACCCCACTCCCCTCCAGCCCGGCCCCGCTCTCACCTTCTCCCTCTGCTCCTTCTCCCTCCGCCGCTGTTTCTCCGTTTTCCGCCCGGGCTGTTCCCGCCTGTGGGGCCGGGGCCGCTCTTCATCCTCCTGCTGCTGCCCCTCCTCATCCTCACCTTCATCATCCTCCTCCTCCTCCAGCAGCCCCTGCAGCTGCTCCCGCAGCACGGCCTCCTGCGGACCCCAAATCCCGAGGTGGGACCCCAAATTCCACACCCAGAGCCCAAATTTGGGGCCCGGACCCCAAATCCCAAACCCAGAGCCCAAATTTGGGGTCCCAGACCCCAAATGCCAAACCCAGCCCCCAGATTTGGGGGTGTCCCCACCTGCGAGGGCGGCGCCTCGGTGACCTTCAGCCTCCTCTCCACCTTCTCCTCCTCCCTCTTCCTCCTCATCTCCACCTCCAGCGCCTTCCGCAGCAGATCCTGGAAAGGGGGGCACGGGGTCACCCCAAAAACTGCCCCCAAAACCACCCCAAGAAATACCCCAAAACCTGCCCCCAAACCACCCCAAAAAATACCCCAAAAACTGCCCCCAAACCACCCCAAAAAATATCCCAAAAACTGCCCCCAAACCACCCCAAAAAATACCCCAAAAACTGCCCCCAAAGCACCCAAAACCACCCCAAAAAATACCCCAAAAACTGCCCCCAAACCTCCCAAAACCACCCCAAAAACTGCCCCCAAACCACCCAAAACCACCCCAAAAAATACCCCCAAAGCTGCCCCCAAACCACCCAAAACTGCCCCAAAAGTCAGCCCCAAATCTGCCTTAAAACCACCCCAAAACCAAACCCCAAACCCTCCCAAAATGACCCCAAAAACACCCCAAAAACTTTCTGGGAACCCCAAAACCCTCCCGGGATCCCCCAAAATCCCCCCCTGGGGCCCTCAAATGCCTCTAGACCCCCCCAAAACCCCTAAAATCCCCCCCAAAATCACCATAAATCCCCCAAAACCCCTCAGAGCCCCCCAAAAACCCCTCAGAGCCCCCCAAAACCTCCCCCAAACCCCCCCAAAATCCCTCAGAATCCCCCCAAAACCCTAAAAACCCCCAAAAATCCCCTCAGAGCCCCCCAAATCCTCCCCAAAAAGCCCCCAAAATCCCTCAGAATCCCCCCAAAACCCCCCCAGAACCCCCTTAAAACCCTAAAAACCCCCCAAAATCCCTTCAAAGCCCCCCCAAATCCCCTCAAAGCCCCCCAAAAAGCCCCCAGACCCCCCAAACCTGGTGCTCCTGGAAGGGGGGGTTGTAGGAGCCCCCCTGGCCGATGACCTCCACGGGGGGGAGGGGCGACGGCCGGGCCTGGAGCCGGGGGGGGCGCTGGGAAATGGGGGGGGGGGACACCCCAAAATGAGAGCCCGGCACTGGGGGGGGCTCTGAGGGGGTTTGGGGGGTCCCAGGGGCGTTTTGGGGGTCCCAGGGTTGCTTTTGGGGTGGTTTTGGGGGGTCCTAGATGGGTTTTGGGGGTCCTAAGGGGATTTTGGGGGGGTCCCAGGGGTGTTTTGGGAATCCCAACAGGATTTCAGGTGGTTTTGGGGGTCCTAGATGGATTTTGGGGGTCCTAGATGGGTTTTGGGGGTCCTAAGGGGATTTTGGGGGCTCCTAAGGGGATTTTGGGGGCTCCTAAGGGGATTTTGGGGGTCCCAGGGGCATTTTGGGGGGTCCCAGGGTTGCTTTTGGGGTGGTTTTGGGGGTCCTAGATGGGTTTTAGGGGCTCCTAAGGGGATTTTCGGGGGGTCCCAGGGGTGTTTTGGGGAGTCCCAACAGGATTTTGGGGTGGTTTTGGGGTTCCCAGGTGTGTTTTGGGGCTCCCAGGGTGATTTTGGGGATCCCAGGTGTGTTTTGGGGCTCCCAGGTGTGTTTTGGGGTTCCCAGGTGTGCTCTGGGGCACGATTTTGGGGTGATTTTGGGGCTCCCAGGGTGATTTTGGGGATCCCAGGGGTGATTTGGGGATCCCAGGGTGGTTTTGGGGATCCCGGGGATGTTTTTGGAAGGTCTCAAGGTGTTTTTGGGGTGATTTTGAGGGATTTTGGGGCTCCCAAGGTGATTTTGGGGTTCCCAGGTGTGTTTTGGGGATCCCAGGTGTGTTTTTGGGGTGTTTTTGGGGTGTTTTTGGGGTCCCACCTGCACCCGGAGCCTCTTGGTCTGCTGCAGGTACCAGGGGTCCTGCCCGGCCAGGGGGGCGTCCAGGGGGTCTGGGGGGGCACAGGGACCTCAATGAGGGGGTCCCCAAAATGCCCCCAGCCCCAAAACCCCCCCAAAATTGTACCAACCCCCCAAAATCATCCTAAATCCCCCCCAAACCTCCCCAAATTGTACCAACCCCCCAAAATCATCCTAAATCCCCCCCCAAACCTCCTCAAATTCCCCCAACCCCCCCCAAAATGCCCCCAAATTTCCCCAAAATGCCCCCAAATTGTCCCAAATCCCCCCAAATCTTAAGAAACTCCCCCAAAAACCCCTGAAATTGTCCCAAATTCCCCCCAAAACGCCCCACAAATTGTCCCAAATCCCCCCAAGTTTTAAGAAGCTCCCCCAAAAACCCCTGAAATTCCCCCAAACCCCCCCAAAATGCCCCCAAATTGTCCCAAATCCCCCCAAATTTTAAGAAACCCCCCCAAAAATCCTCCCCAAAAAACCCTGAAATTCCCCCAAATCCCCCCAAAATGCCCCCAAATTGTCCCAAATCCCCCAAACTTTAAGAAACCCCCCCAAAAACCCCTGAAATTGTCCCAAATTCCCCCAACCCCCCCCAAAATTCCCCCAAATCCCCCCAAAATACCCCCAAATTGTCCCAAATCCCCCCAAACTTTAAGAAACTCCCCCAAAAACCCTCCCCAAAAACCCCTGAAATTCCCCCAAACCCCCCCCAAATTGTCCCAAATCCCCCCAAACTTTAAGAAGCCCCCCCAAAAACCCTCCCCAAATCCCCCCAGATTTGGGGGCCCCCCCAGGCTCACTGTGCTCCCCCCAGATGTCGTAGAAGCCGCGCTGGGGGTCGGAGCGGCCGCGCTCGGGCACCTTTCGGGGCACCCCGGGGGCCTCGGGCGCCTCTCGGGGCTCGGGCGCCTCTCGGGGCACCCCGGGGGCCTTTCGGGGCTCCCCGAGCCCCCGCGGGACCCCCCTGGTTTGGGCCTTGGGCTCCCCAGAACGGCACCTGCGGAAGGGGGACCCCAAAAGTGAGGGGAGGGGTCCTTGAGGGGATTTGGGGGGAGAGATTTCAGGGTCCTGAGGGGGATTTGGGGGTCCTGAGGGGATTTAGGGGTCCCTGAGGGGGATTTGGGGGTCCTGAGGGAGATTTGGGGGGTCCTGAGGGGGAACTGGGGGGTCCCTAAGGGGATTTGGGGGGGGGGATTTGGGGATCCTGGGGGGGATTTGAGGGGTCCTGAGGGGGATTTGAGGGTCCTTGGGGGATCTGGGGGGGAGAGTTGGGGGTCCTGAGGGGGATTTGGGGGTCCTGAGGGGAATTTGGGGGGTCCTGAGGAGGATTTGGGGGTCCCTAAGGGGATTTAGGGGTCCCTGAGGGGGATATGGGGGGTCCTGAGGGGAATTTGGGGGGTCCTGAGGGGATTTAGGGGTCCCTGAGGGGGATTTGGGGGTCCCTAAGGGGATTTGGGGGGTCCCTAAGGGGATTTTGGGGATCCTGAGGGGGATTTGAGGGTCCTTGGGGGATTTGGGGATGTCCTGAGGGAGATTTGGGGAATTCTGGAGAAATTAAGGGGGATTTGGGGGATCCTGAGGGGAATTTGGGGGGTCCTGAGGGGATTTCAGGGATCCTGAGGGGGATTTGGGGGGTCCCTAAGGGGATTTGGGGGGTCCCTGAGGGGATTTCGGGGGTCCTGAGGGGAATTTGGGGGTCCCTAAGGGGATTTGGGGGGTCCCTGAGGGGATTTCGGGGGTCCTGAGGGGAATTTGGGGGTCCCTGAGGGGATTTCGGGGGTCCTGAGGGGGATTTGGGGGGTCCCTAAGGGGATTTGGGGGTCCTTGATGGGATTTAAGGGGTCCTGCGAGGAACTGGGGGGTCCTGGGGGGGATTTTTGTGGTGGAACCCCCCCCAAATCCCTCCCCCAGTCCCAATTGTTGGGGTGAGGAACCCCCCCAAAGCCCCCAGACTCACTTTTTGGGGGGAGGCACCTTGGAGAGGGGCTGCAGCACCAGGTCCACGTGCAGGGGCTTCTGGGGGGGCTTCTTCTTCCTGGGGGGGTTTGGGGGGGTCAGGGCACCCCAAAATCCTCACAGGGGTCAGGGTGCCCCAAAACCCCAAAATTTGGGGGAAAAAAAAATCTCACTTTTGGGGGTGGTCCCCTTGTCCAGGAAGAAAAGGTCCTCGTTGGGCTGCTCTGAGATCAAACCCCTGAAAAAAAGGGAAAAAGTCGAGGAATTTATATTGAAAAAATGAGAAATTCACCTCAAAAAATGAAATATTTACCCCAAAAAACGAGAGATTCATCCTAAAACTAAGGCTTTACCCCAAACCTAGAGACTCACTCTGATATTAGAAAGATTCGCCTCAAAATTGAGAAATTCCAATCAAAAAACAAAAAATTCACCTCAGTAAGCCAGATATTCAAGCTAAAATTAAGATTGTTTATACCAAAGTGGGAGATTCACCCCAAAATAAGAGAGATTTAACCCCAAGAATAAAAGATTCACCTCAAAATTCAAAATTTCACCCTCACTAAAATAAATATTCAGCCCAAAATTAGGGATTTTATCCAGCTTAGAGATTCATCCCAAAATTAAAGAGACTCGCCTCAAAAAAACCAAATATTCACACAAAAAAAAACCCGAATTAGAAATGTTACCGTCACAAAATTAGATATCCACTCTCACATCTGAGATTTCACCCCAAGGCTAAACATTCACCCCAAAATTAGAAAGACTTAATGAAATGTGCCTAAAATTATGAGAAATTCACCCAAAATTTGAAAGATCCTCCTCAAAATTACAAATTCCTCACCCAAACGCCCTCAGAGCCCCTCAAATCCCTTCAGGACCCCCCAAATCCCCTCAGAAATCCCCAAATCCCCTCAGGACCTCCCAAATCCCCTCAGAACCTCCCAAATCCCCTCAGGACTCTCTAAAAGCCTTTCAGAACACCCAAACCCCCTCAGGATTCCCCAAATCCCCTCAGGACCCCCCAAAATCCCCTGAAGACCCCCCCCAAATCCCCTCAGGACCCCCCCAAATCCCCTCAGAACCTCCCAAATCCCCTCAGAACCTCCCAAATCCCCCTCAGGATTCTCTAAAACCCTTTCAGCACCCCCAAACCCCCTCAGGATTACCCCAAATCCCCTCAGGACCTCCCAAATCCCCTCAGAACCTCCCAAATCCCCTCAGAACCTCCCAAATCCCCCTCAGGACTCTCTAAAACCCTTTCAGAACACCCAAACCCCCTCAGGATTCCCCAAGTCCCCTCAGGACCCCCCCAAATCCCCTCAGAACCTCCCAAATCCCCCTCAGGATTCTCTAAAACCCTTTCAGAACACCCAAACCCCCTCAGGATCCCCTGAAATCCCCTCAGGACCCTCCAAATCTCCTCAGAACCCCCAAAATCCCCTCAGAGCCCCCAAAACCCCCTCAGGACCCTCCAAATCTTCTCAGAGCCCCCAAAATTTCCTCAGGACCCTCCAAATCTCCTCAGAGCCCCCAAAATCCCCTCAAGATCCCCCAAATCCTCTCGGGATCCTCTGGAATCCCCTCAGGAACCCCCAAACCCCCTCAGGAACCCCCAAATCCCCTCAGGACCCCCCCCAATCCCACTGACACCCTCTCAATCCCCTCAGAACCCCCTGAAATCACCTCAGCACACCCTGAAATCGCCTCAAAACCTCCCAAATCCAGTCGGAACCCCCCAAACCCCCTCAGGCTCCCCTAAAGTCCCACTGAGACCTCCCCAAATCCCCTCAGGACTCCGCTCACCCCACTCCTCACCCCGCCGCTCGCTCCTGCAGCCCCACATCCTCCAGGAAATCGCCGATTTCGCGGCCCAGCCGCGCCTCGGGGCCGCTCCAGCGTTTCCAGCCTTTCTTGCGGTTCCGCGGGCCCCGGCAGCGGCGCCGGGAGGCGGCGGCGGCGCCCGCGGGGTTGAAGGCGAGGAACGACTCGGCCGCCGCCATTTCGTGTGGGAGCCGCGTGAGGGCGGGAAGGAACCGGAAATGGGCTGAGGCCGGAAAAAGGGCGGGAAGCCATGAGCGCCGCCATTTTAGAGAGGGGTGACAACGTGGCGCCGCCATTTTGGGAAGGTCGCAGGGTAGAAATATGAACAAAAAGTTAGTTAAAAATGTGTCAAAACCACAACCAGATGTGGCTAAACCTCCCAAAAATTTCCACGAGTCCTCCCAGATGTGCCCCAAGTTCCGTTCAAGACGTCTCAGAACAACGCGACGAGGAAAAGCCCCGCCGCCATCTTGTGAAGGAACGTAAACAACATGGCCGCCATCTTTGGGAAGGGCAGAAATGTTTCCTTCGCCATCTTGGGAAGGAAGGGAAAAGTCCTGGCGCCCTTACGGACAGGACCGGAAATGCTCTCGTCGCCATCTTTGTAAGGGCCGGATATGGGGTCGTTGCCAGTTCGGGAAGGGCAGGAAGTGGAGGCGTCGCCATCTTTGGGAGGACCGGAAGAGCTGGGTCGCCATTTTGGGAAGGGCTTGGACTGGTCCTGACGCCATCTTGGTGAGGTCGGGGGCCATCAACACTAAGGGGGCTCAGTGACCCCGAATCTCCCCAAAACGGGCCCCAAATCCCCTCAAAATGAACCTAAAACTCGTCCAAAATGTGTCCCAAATATCCCAAAAAATGAGCCTGAAACCCCAAAAAAATTAGCCACGAATCCCCCAAAAAATGAGCCTTAAATGCCCCAAAATGAGCCCCAAATATTCCCAAAACTGAGCCCAAAAACCTCCAAAGATGAGCCCCAAACATCCCCAAAAATGAGCCCGAAATTCTCCAAAAATGATCCCCAAATCCGCCCAAAAATGAACCCTAAATGCCCCCAAAAATGAACTTAAAAACCCCCAAAAATGAACACCAAATTCCCCAAAATTGGCCCCAAACCCCCCCCAAATTTGCCCCTTTTCCCCCTCACCCCAAAATTCAGGACACTCCTTCAGCCTCGCTCTGCCTTTATTGGGGGTCCCTGAATTTTGGGGTGTTTCTAGCTGGTTCTTGAGTGGATATGTTTGCTATTTCTGGGGTATTTCTTGGTGGATTTTTGGGGTCAATAATGGGACTTTTGGGGTCACTCAGCAGAGCCCTTGTGCCTCCTCTTGGAGGGCGGCACCAGGCGCGGCGGCGTCTGTGAATCCCTGATTTTGGGGCATTTTTGGGCGATCCCTGAGTGGATTTTTGGGGTTTCTCTGGGTGGAATTTTTTTGCTATTTCTGGGGTATTTCTGGGTGGATTTTTGGGGGTTTTTGGGGTCACTCAGCAGAGCCCTTGTGCCTCCTCTTGAATCCCTGATTTTGGGGCATTTTTGGGTGATTCCCGAGTGGATTTTTGGGGTTTTTCTGGGTGGATTTTTCAATGCTATTTTTGGGATATTTCTGGGGTATTTCTGGGTGGGTTTTTTGGGGTTTTTGGGGTCACTCAGCAGAGCCCTTGTGCCTCCTCTTGGAGGGCGGCACCAGGGGCATTTTTGGGTGATTCCTGAGTGGATTTTTGGGGTTTTTCTGGGTGGATTTTTTTGCTATTTTTGGCATATTTCTGACTGGATTTTTTTTTTGGTTAATAACGGGATTTTTGGGGTCACTCGGCAGAGCCCTTGTGCCTCCTCTTGGAGGGCGGCACCAGGCGCGGCGGCGTCTGTGAATCCCTGATTTTGGGGCATTTTTGGGCGATTCCTGAGTGGATTTTTTGGGGTTTTTCTGGGTGGATTTTTTTGCTATTTCTGGGGCATTTCTGGGTGGATTTTTTTGGGTTTTTGGGGTCACTCGGCAGAGCCCTTGTGCCTCCTCTTGGAGGGCGGCACCAGGCGCGGCGGCAGGTCGGCGGGCAGCCCCCGGCCCTCCAGCTTGGCCCCGATCAGGTGCCCGGCCAGCGCGAACTCCTCGTGGTCCAACATGCCGTCCCTGTCCACGTCGCTGAGCTGCCAGATGCGCCCCAGCACGGAGCTGGGCAGCTTGCTGGCCACCATCCAGCCCTTGGCCCTCCTGCCGCTCAGCTTGCCCCCGCTGGGCGCCAGCCCGTAGAAGATCTCGTCGTACTTGGCCTTGTCCTTGGTCACCACCCATTCGTCGTCGTCGTCGCCGTCGCCGTCGTCGTCGCCGTCCTCGTCCTCGGAGCCGGCGCCGAAGGGCCCCAGGGCGCCGTCCAGGGCGCCGCCGCGCACGCCGGGCTCGCCGGGCGCCTCCTGCTCCAGCAGCGGGCCCAGCGCCGGCAGGTCCCGGCCCAGCAGCTCCTCCAGGCCGCTCAGCAGGCGCCGCTTCGGCCGCGGCAGCCGCGACAGGTCCCGCGACAGCAGCTGCTCCTGGCGCCAGGGGAAAAAAACGTCGTCCCCAAAAACTCACCCAAACCCCGCTTCAGGCCACCAAAAAACCCCAAACACTCACCCAAACCCCGCTTCAGGCCACCAAAAAACCCCAAAAACTCACCCAAACCCCCAAAAACTCACCCAAACCCCGCTTCAGGCCACCAAAAAACCCCAAACACTCACCCAAACCCCCAAAAACTCACCCAAACCCCGCTTCAGACCACCAAAAAACCCAAAAACTCACCCCAAACCCCGCTTCAGACGACAAAAAAAACCCAAAACTCACCCAAACCCCGCTTCAGACCACCAAAAACCCCAAAAACTCACCCAAACCCCACTTCAGACCACCAAAAAAACCCCAAAACTCACCCAAACCTCCAAAAACTCACCCAAACCCACTTCAGGCCACCAAAAAACCCCAAAAACTCACCCAAACCCCCAAAAACTCACCCAAACCCCGCTTCAGGCCACCAAAAACCCCAAAAACTCACCCAAACCCCCAAAAACTCACCCAAACCCCGCTTCAGGCCACCAAAAAACCCAAAAACTCACCCAAACCCCGCCTCAGACAACGAAAAAACCCAAAACTCACCCAAAACCCCCAAAAACTCACCCAAACCCCGCTTCAGACCACCAAAAAAACCCAAAACTCACCCAAACCTCGCTTCAGACCACCAAAAACCCCAAAAACTCACCCAAACCCC
Organism: Ammospiza maritima maritima; assembly: GCA_036010785.1. Classification (NCBI taxonomy): domain Eukaryota; kingdom Metazoa; phylum Chordata; class Aves; order Passeriformes; family Passerellidae; genus Ammospiza; species Ammospiza maritima. The sequence continues at coordinate 101,958 of CM069697.1, read as the reverse complement.
GCTTCAGACCGCCAAAAAGACCCAAAACTCACCCAAACCCCGCTTCAGACCACCAAAAACCCCAAAAACTCACCCAAACCCCGCTTCAGACCACCAAAAAAAACCCCAAAAACTCACCCAAACCCCCAAAAACTCACCCAAACCCCGCTTCAGGCCACCAAAAATCCCAAAAACTCACCCAAACCCCGCTTCAGACAACGAAAAAACCCAAAACTCACCCAAACCCCCAAAAACTCACCCAAACCCCGCTTCAGACCACCAAAAACCGCAAAAACTCACCCAAACCCCGCTTCAGACCACCAAAAAAACCCCAAAAACTCACCCAAACCCCCAAAAACTCACCCAAACCCCGCTTCAGGCCACCAAAAATCCCAAAAACTCACCCAAACCCCGCTTCAGACAACGAAAAAACCCAAAACTCACCCAAACCCCCAAAAACTCACCCAAACCCCGCTTCAGACCACCAAAAACCCCAAAAACTCACCCAAACCCCACTTCAGACCACCAAAAAAAACCCCAAAACTCACCCAAACCTCCAAAAACTCCCCCAAACCCACTTCAGATCACGAAAAAACCCCAAAAACTCACCCAAACCCCGCTTCAGACCACCAAAAAAACCCCAAAACTCACCCAAACCCCTCAAACCTCCCCCAAACTCACTTCAGACCACCAAAAACCCCCCCAAACAAACCCCGAGGCCGGGTCCCACCTGGATGTGGCGGCAGTCGGGCAGGTCCCCGGGCGGGAGGCGCTGCTCGCTCTGGATGCGCCCCAGCAGCGCCGGCAGCCGCTGCTCCAGGCGCTTCCTGCGGGCGCCCGGCAGCGCCGGCAGCTCCTCCCGCAGCCGCCGCAGCAGCAGCGCCTGCACCTGCAGCAAACAGGTAACTGGGATTGACTGGGATTAACTGGGAGCGACTGGGAGTGACTGGGATTAACTGGGAGCGACTGGGATTAACTGGGAGGGACTGGGATTAACTGGGATTAACTGGGAGTGACTGGGATTAACTGGGAGGGACTGGGATTAACTGGGATTAACTGGGAGCGACTGGGATTAACTGGGATTAACTGGGATTGACTGGGATTAACTGGGATTAACTGGGAGTGACTGGGATTAACTGGGATTAACTGGGAGCGACTGGGATTAACTGGGATTGACTGGGAGCGACTGGGATTAACTGGGAGCGACTGGGATTAACTGGGATTAACTGGGAGTGACTGGGATTAACTGGGATTAACTAGGAGCGACTGGGAGTGACTGGAATTAACTGGGATTAACTGGGAGTGACTGGGATTAACTGGGATTAACTGGGATTAACTGGGATCCACCAAAGATCCCCCACATCCTCCAAAGCCACAGGGAGCTCCAGGACTGTCCCAAACCCTGCCAAGATCCCCTTCGATCACCCTCAAATCACCCCAAATCCCCCTCAAATTACCTCAAATCACCCCAAATCCCCCTCAAATTACCCCCAAATCACCCCAAAACCCCTCAAACGCCTTCAAACCATCCCGAATCAACCCAAAACCCCCAAACCGCCCCCTTGCCCCTCACCTGCACCATCCTGGCCCTCTTGACCAGGTCGCTGAGCTTGCGGCGCGCGGCGTTGCGCGGCAGCAGATCCCCCCAAATCCCCCTCAAACCACCCCAAAACCCCCTCAAACCACCCCAAAACCCCCTCAAATCCCCTCAAATCCCCTCAAACCACCCCAAATCACCCCAAATCACCCCCTCAAAACCCCCAAACCGCCCCCAAACCCCTCACCTGCACCATCCTGGCCCTCTTGACCAGGTCGTTGAGCTTGCGGCGCGCGGCGTTGCGCGGCAGCTCGCGGATCTCCCGGAACAGCGCCCGCTCCTCGGCCTCGAAGAGGCGCCGGTGGCCATCCTGCAGCAGGGGCCGGTCCCAGAAGGAGCCCACGAACACCCGCGGCACCTCGGGCGCCTCCAGGGCGCGGCCCAGGCCCCAGAGCAGCGCACCGTAGACGCGGAGCAGCTGCTGCGCGCCCACGGCGTCGGCCTTGTTGAGCACCACGCGCAGCTTCTCCTCGTGGCCGCGCAGCGCCGCCAGCGCCGCCGACAGCTCCTCCGACACCTCCAGCTTGTGCGCGTCGAAGAGCAGGATCACCAGGTCCGAGTGCTCGGCGAACCAGCGCAGCACCGCCGGGAAGTCGTAGCCTGGGGGAGAAAATGGGATTGGATCCTGAAATTCTCGCAGAAAACCTTAAATTCAACCCAAGAACCAGCGCAGCACCGCCGGGAAGTCGTAGCCTGGAAAAATATGGGAGATTGGATCCTGAAATTCTCGTAGAAAGCCTTAAATTCAACCCAAGAACCAGCGCAGCACCGCCGGGAAGTCGTAGCCTGGAGGAAAAAATGGGATTGGATCCTGAAATTCTCGCAGAAAACCTTAAATTCAACCCAAGAACCAGCGCAGCACCGCCAGGAAGTCATAGACTGGAAAAATATGGGAGATTGGATCCTGAAATTCTCGCAGAAAGCCTTAAATTCAACCCAAGAACCAGCGCAGCACCGCCGGGAAGTCGTAGCCTGGGGGAGAAAATGGGATTTGATCCTGAAATTCTCATAGAAAGCCTTAAATTCAACCCAAAAACCAGCGCAGCACCGCCGGGAAGTCGTAGCCTGGGGGAAAAAAAAATGGGATTTGATCCTGAAATTCTCGCAGAAAGCCTTAAATTCAACCCAAAAACCAGCACAGCTGGGAAATCGTAACCTGAAAAAATACAGTGGATTGGATCCTGAAATTCTGATGGAAATCCTGAATTTAACCCAAGAACCAGCGCAGCACCGCCGGGAAATCGTAACCTGGGGAAATATATGGGCTGGACCCTGAAATCCCCATGGAAATCCTAAATCCAGCCCTAATTCTGAAATAATCCAACCCAAAAACCAGCGCAGCACCGCCGGGAAGTCGTAGCCTGGACAAAAAATGGGATTTGATCCTAAAATCCTGATGGAAATTGTAATCAATCCGAAACTCAGCCCTAATCCCAAATCTCAGCCCTAATTCTGAAATAATTCATTGCAAGGACCAGGAAGTCGTAGCCTGGGGAAAAATGTGGGGCTGGATCCCGAAATTGTGATGGAAATCCCAAATCCAGCCCCCAAACCACCCTCCATTCCCAAATCCCCCTTTTCCCCCCTTTTCCCCCTTTTCTCCCTTTCCCTCCATTCCCAAATCCCCTTTTTCCCCCTTTTCTCCCCTTTCCCTCCATTCCCAAATCCCCCTTTTTCCCCCTTTTTCCCCCTTTTCTCCCTTTCCCTCCATTCCCAAATCCCCTTTTTCCCCCTTTTTCCCCCTTTTTTCCCTTTCCCCCAATTCCAAATCCCTTTTTCCCCCCTTTTCTCCTTTTCCCCCTTTTTTCCCTTTCCCTCCATTCCAAATCCCTTTTTCCCCCTTTCTCCTTTTCCCCCTTTTTCCTCCATTTTTTCCTTTTCTTTCTCTTTCCCCCCCCAATTCCCAATTTCCCCATTTCCCCCCCATTTTTCCCCCCCTTTTTTCCCATTTTCCCCCCATTCCCAACCCCACCCTTTCCCCCCCCCCCCTTTTCCCGCCCCTCCCCCCCCCCCCGGCGGTTCCGGATTTTGGGGTGGGGGAGGGGCGGGGGGGGGGGTTGGGCCCCGCCTGGAAAATTGGCGAAATTCCCGGGAATTGGGGGGGCCACGCCCCGGCCCCGCCCCCACCGGGCACAATTCCCGAAATTCAAAATAATGACTCAAAATCCGGCCCGAGAACCCCAAAAAACCCCAAAATTCCCCCCAAAAACGCCTCAAAATCTGCCCCAAACACACCAAAATCCCCCCAAAACACCCCTAAAATTACCTCAAAATCACCCCAAATCTCCAAAATTTCACAAAAAACGCCTCAAAATCTGTCCCAAGCACCCCCAAAATATTGAAATTTCACAAAAAAACCCCAAAAATCTGTCCTGAGAACCCCAAATATCCCTAAAATACCCCAAAATTCCCCAAAAATGCCTCAAAATCTGCCTCAAACACCCCAAAATCCCCCAAAACACCCCTAAAATTACCTCAAAATCACCCCAAATCTCCAAAATTTCACAAAAACCACCTCAAAATCTGTCCTGAGAACCCCAAATATCCCTAAAATACCCCAAAATTCCCCCCAAATGCCTCAAAATCTGCCCCAAACACCCCAAAGTATCCAAAATTCAAAATAACGCCTCAAAATCCAGCCCGAGAACCCCAAAATATCCCTAAAATACCCCAAAATTCCCCCCCAAATGCCTCAAAATCTGCCCCAAGCACCCCAAATATCCCTAAAACACCCCCAAATCCCCCAAATATCCGAAATTTCATAAATTCCCTTCCCCAGGTTCTGGGGACCCCTCCCCAAATTCGGGGACA
>CM069697.1:0-97371 GCA_036010785.1 Ammospiza maritima maritima | reverse complement strand
TAAAAAAACCTCCAAAATTCCCCCAAAATTCCCCAAAAAATCCTCCAGAATCCCCCCCAGAAAACCCCAAAACTCCACGAAAAATCTCCAAAATTCCCCAAAACATCCCCGGAATTCCCAAAATTCCCGAAAATCCCAAAATTCCCGAAAAGATCCCGGAAAGGCCCCGAGGGAGGAGCAGCAGCGCCGGCTCTGGGGCAGCTCGGGGATTTGGGGATTTTGGGATTTGGGGGTTCCCAGGAATTTTGGGATTTGGGGATTTAGGGGGTTCCTGGGATTTTGGGGGATTTTTGGGGATTTTGGGGATTTTGGGGGTTCCCGGGACTTTTGGGGATTTTGGGGATTTTTTTGGATTTTAGGGGTTCCCGGATTTTTGGGATTTTTGGGATTTTGGGGGTTCCCGGGGGGATTTTTTGGGGATTTTGGGGAATTTTTGGGATTTTGGGGGTTCCCGGGATTTTTGGGCATTTTTGGGATTTTTGGGATTTTGGGGGTTCCCGGGATTTTGGGGATTTTGGGGGTTCCCGGGATTTTTGGGGATTTTGGGGGTTCCGGGGTTTTTTTGGATTTTTGGGATTTTGGGGGTTCCCGGGATTTTTGGGGATTTTTGGATTTGGGGATTTAGGGGTCGATTCCCGGATTTGGGGATTTTGGTGTTCAGGGAAATTGGGAATTTCAGAATTTCAGGATTTGGGGGTTTTGGGGGAATTTGGGGGTTTTGGGTGTTCAGGGAAATTGGGAATTTCAGGATTTGGGGATTTGGGGAATTCAGGATTTCAGGATTTGGAATTTTGGGGTTTTGGGAATTCGGGATTTTGGGGATTTGGGGATTTTGGGGTTCAGGGAAATTCCGGATTTCAGGATTTGGGGTTTTGGGGAATTCAGGATTTCAGGATTTGGGGGTTTTGAGGAATCCGGGATTTTGGGGATTTTGGGATTTTGGGATTTTTGGGATTTTTGGGACTTTGGGGCCCTGGGATGGGGGAGGGGAAATCCAAATCCTGAACTTGAGGGGGGGGAAGGAGAAGAGGAAGAGGAGAAAAGATGAAGAAAGAGAGGAGGAAGAGGAGGAGGAGGAAAAGATGAAGAGGAGGAAGAGGAGGAGGAAGAATAGGAGAAGATGAGGAGGAGGAGGAGGAGGAGGAGGAGGAGGAGGAGGAGGAAGGGGAGGAAGGGCAGGACAGGCCGGGGGCAGCTCCAGAACTGAACCCTGAGCATGAGGAGGAAGATGAGGAGAAGGAAATGAGGAGGAAGACGACGAAGAGGAAGAAGAGGAGGAAGGGGAGGAAGAGCAGAAAGGGGGAACAGGCCAGGGGCACCCTGAGGATGAGGAGGGTGAAGGTGAGGAAGACCAGGAGGAAGAGGAGAAGGAAATGAAGAGGAAGAGGAGGAGGAAGAGGAGGAGGAAGAGGAGGAAGAGGAGGAGGAGGAAGGCCACACACAGAACCAGAGCCAGGACATTCCCAAAGCAGCTCCTGAGGAAGAGGAGGAGGAAGAGCGGGAGGAAGATGAGGATGACGAGGAGAAGGAAATGAAGAGGGAGAGGAGGAGGAAGAGCGGGAGGAAGAGCAGGAGAGCTCCAGCACCAACGCCAGCAGGAGCAGCTCCCCAGGGAGGAGGAGGAGGAGGGGATGAAGGCCACGCACCAAAGCCCTGAGGAGGAGGAGGAGGAGGAGGAGGAGGAAGGGGAGGAAGGGGAGGAAGGCCGCACACACAGGCATGGAACGGGGGAGAGGAAGAGGAGGGGGAGGAAGGCACAGAGGAGGAAGAGCCACAGTCAGAGCAAGATGAGGAGGAGGAAGAGGAGGAGGAAGATGAGGAAGAGGAGGAAGACACAGAGCAGGGGGGAGGAAGAGGAGGAAAAGCAGGGCGAGGAAGAGGAAGAGGAGGGTGAGGAAGGCTCCACTGCCAGCAGGAGGAAGAGGAGGCAGAGCAGGGGGAGGAAGAGGAAGGCGAGGAAGAGGAGGAAGAGGAAGAGCAGCAGACACAGGAAGATGAGGAGGAAGAGGAGGAAGAGGAGGCAGAGGAAGGTGAGGAAGGCACAGAGCAGGGGAGGAAGAAGAGGCAGAGGAGACTGAGGAAGAGGAAGAGGAGGGTGAGGAAGAGGAAGATGAGGAAGACACAGGGCAGGGTGAGGAAGAGGAGGATGAGGAGGCTGAGGAAGGCACAGGGGAGGAAGAGCAGGAGGCAGAGGAGGATGAGGAGGCACGGACAGGGCAGGGTGAGGAAGAGGAGGGTGAGGAAGATGAGGGTGAGGAAGAGCAGGGTGAGGAAGAGGCAGGGACAGGGCAGGGTGAGGAAGAGGAGGGTGATGAAGATGAGGGTGAGGAAGAGGAGGCCGAGGAAGGCTCGGGCCGCCCCGCCCGCCCCAGCCGGAGGAAGAGGAAGAGCAGCAGCAGCGGAGGAGGAGGATGAGGCCGAAGGCCCCACCCGCTCCCCTCCCCCCTCCCGGTGCTCCCGGTGCTCCCGGTGGGGGTGGGGGAGGGGCCCCGCCCGTCCCGGTGCGGGGGGGGGAGGGGGGGAGGGGGCGCGGCGGCCCCTGAGGGGGGAGGGGGAGGGGGGGGGAAATCCCGGCCTGAGGGAAGCGGGGGGGGGGAGGGGGCGCGGCCGCGCTGTCGCCGCCGCTGTCGCGACAGAGCCGCGATCCGGGCCCGTCTGGGGCCGTTCGGGCCTTGCGGCCGTTTCGGGCATTTTGGGGATTTTTCGTTTTTAATTTTTTTTTTTTTTTTTTTTTTTTTTTTTTTGTGGCGGACTCACCGTGAGGCCTCAGCGGCGCCCGGCGCGGGGTCTCCCAGGCGCCCCCGCACGGGCAACGCCGCCAGGACCCCGCCGGGCCCCGCCGCTTAGGGGTTCGCGGCGGTGCCTGATCGCGGCCGCCGCATCGCCGCCGTTCAACGCGGACCGGAAACCACCGGGAGGGGACGTGGAAAGGTCACGGGGGGTTTAACGGGATCGCCCCTCTCTGTACCGGGCCCCCCCGCGAAAGGACGGGGAGGAATTGATTAGCATAAACCGCGCCCCCGGACAGGCATTAGAATAGACACGCCCCCGCGCTGGCGCCTCAGCGGCCAAGCCCCCCCCAGTGAGGGACCTCTCATTTGAATAAGCCACGCCTAGCAGGGCGTTGATTAGCATACACCACGCCCACTACACTTGATATTAGAATAAACCACGCCCCGATGCGCAGCGCGCAGCTTGAGTCTCTCATTTACATAAACCACGCCCCGTCACAAAACAACAAACACAACCCTCTTAATTTGCATACACCACGCCCACACACGCCGTAAATCACCACAAGCCACGCCCCCACCCCCGAGTTCTGCCCACCCCCGCCGCGCGTCCCGATTTGCATAAGCCACGCCCACACAGCGCTCCCCTCAGTCCTCCCGCCCGCCAGGGGGCGCCCGCGCTGCTGAGGGGGGCGCTCCCCGTCACGTGACGCGGCGCGGGGGTCACGCGGGACGGCGGCGGCGCCGTCATGGCGGCCATGGCGGCGGAGAAGGAAGCGGAGGCGCAGCGGTTGCTGAGCGAGGCCGAGCGGAAGGTCCGGGGGGCTCAGTCCTTCCTCGGGGGCCTCTCGGGTGCGTCGGTAGCGGGGAGGGGGAACGGGGCGGGCGGCGGGGCCGGGGAGGCCGCGGGAGGCCTGAGGGGAACGGGGGGGAAGGGGAGGCGGGGAGGCCTGAGGGGGGAAAAGGGCGGGAAAATGAGGGGGGGGCAAAAGGCGGGAACTGGGGGAGTCGTGAGGGGAATGGGGGGGAGGGGAATTGGGGGAAAATTGGGGAAATTGTGAGGAAAAGGGGGGTGGGGGAGGGGAACTGGGGAATCATGAGGGGAACTGGGGGGTCTGAGGGGAATTGGGGGAATTATGAGGGGAATTGGGGGGTCCTGAGGGAATTGGGGGAATTATGAGGGGAACTGGGGGGTCCTGAGGGAAATTGGGGGAATTATGAGGGGAACTGGGGGGTCCCGAGGGGAATTATGAGGGGAATTGGGGGAATTATGAGGGGAAATTGGGGGGTCCTGAGGGGGAATTTGGGGATTTTCCTGAGGGAGGCACCCAAAATTGCCCCAATTCCCCTTTTCCCACCCCGGTTCCTTCCCCACCCCCCAGAATTCCCAAAGTAATTCCCTTTTTGCCCAGAAAAACTCCTTTTTTCATGGAATAATTCCATTTTTTCCCCCAGAATTCCAGAATAACTCTCAGAATTCCCAGTTTTCCAGAATAATTCCCATTTTTCCCAGAATAATTTAATTTTTCCCATTTTCTCCCATTTTCCCAGGGGTTCCCCGCGGCTGGAGGAGCCTGTGAGTGCTACACCCGCGCTGCCAACCTCTTCAAAATGGCCAAATATTAATTATTCATTAAGTCCTAATATTTATTCCATATTTTCCCTATTTTTTCCATCTTTATTGCCAGTTTTCTAGTACCAGCCCAGCTGCAGCTGCAGCTCCAGAGCAAACCCCATCACTGACCCCATTAATTCCCTATTAATTCCCCTTTATCCATTAATTATCAATAATTCCAGGGGTTAATTCCATATTTATTCTGTTTTTTCCATCTTTATTCCATATTTTTTCCAGGTTTTTTTTTTCCTGTTTTCCAGAGGCAGCTCAGCTACACCAACCCATCACTGACCCCATCAATTCCCCATTAGTTCCTAATTGATTTCCCATTAATTCCCATTAATTATTAATTTATTCTGGATATTTAATCCATGCTTTTCCATATTTATTCCATTTTTTTCCAGGTTTTTTCCCTGATTTCCAGAGGCAGCTCAGCTGCACCAGCCCCATTATTGACCCCATCAATTCCCATTTATTCCCCATTAATTTTCCAGGAATATTCCCTTTTTTATTCTTATTTTTGTTCCCATTTTTATTCTCATTTATTCTGTATGTTTTCCATTTTCCCCTGGAAAATTCCCATTTATCCCACAGAATATTCCTATTTATTCCATGTTTTTTCCATTTTCCCTTGGAATATTCTCATTTTTATTCCCATTTTCATTCTCGTTTTCCCAGGAATATTTTGATTTTTATTCCCCTTTTTATTCCCATTTTCCCTGTAAATTCCTATTTTTTCCAAGTGTTTTCCATTTTCCCCTGGAAAATTCCATTTTTCCATTTTTATTCCCATTTTCCCATTTTTATTCCCATTTTCCCTGGAATATTCCCATTTTTATTCCCATTTCTCCATGGAATATTCCCATTATTTCCATGGGGTTTTTTTCCCATTTTCCATGGAATATTCCCATTTTCCCCCATTTTTCCATGGGATATTCCCATTTTTTTTTGTCATTTTTCCATGTTTATTCCCATTTTTCCATGGAATATTCCCATTATTTCCATGTTTTTTTCCATTTCCCACGGAATATCCCCATTATTTCCGTGGTTTTTTCCATTTTCCATGGAATATTCCCATTTTCCCCCATTTTTCCATGGGATATTCCCATTTTTTTCCCCATTTTCCCCCAGGGCTGTTTTACCATCGCAGCCATCGCCGAGATCTACGAGAGTGACCTGCTGGACATTGAGAAAGTGAAAAACACAAAAAATTCTCCAAAACAAAACCTGGGAAAATCATGGAAAATCCCAGGAAAAAAAATCCTGGAAAAATCACAGGAAATCCTGGAAAAAATCACAGAAAAAAACCCCCAAAAATGTTGGAAAATACTGAAAAAATCCCTGGGAAAATCCCTGGACAAAATCCTGGAAAATCCCATGAAAACCCCAAAAAAAATCCCAGGAAAAAAATCCATTAAAATCCTGCACAAATCCCGGAAAAATAAAAAAAAAAAAAAAAAAAAAAAAATCTGGAAAAATCCCCAGGAAAATCTACTGTCGCAAAAGGTGCCGTAAAGCGCGACTGTCGTAAGGCGGCCGTGAATCGCGACTGTCGTAAAAGGTGCCGTAACGCGCGAGTGTCGCAGAAGGCGCCATAAAGGGGCATTTGGGTGGTCCTGGAGGATTTTTGGGGGTCCTAAAGCAGTTGTGGGGGGTCCCAGAGTGGTTTTAGAGGGTCCTCGAGAGATTTTGGGGGTCCTAGAGGGGATTTTGGGGGGTCCTGAGGGATTTTAGGGGGTCCCAAAGGGGTTTGGGGGTCTTGGGGCATTTTGGTGGGTCCCAAAGGGGTTTTGGGGGTCCTGGAGGGGTTTGGGGGGGGGGTGTCCCAAAGCAGTTTTGGGGGTCCCAGTGTTGTTTCAGCGGGTACCAGAGGGGTTTTGGGGGGTCCTGGGGGGAAATTTGGGGGGACCCGGAGGGGTTTACGGGGAGTCCCCAAAGCAGTTTTGGGGGGTCCCAGAGTGGTTTTAGAGGGTTCCTGAGGGGTTTTGGGGGGTCCTGGAGGGGATTTTGGGGGTCTCGAAGGGGTCTGGGGTTCCTGGGGGGTCCAGCTGGGCCGGGAGGCACAGTCCAAGCGGTCCCGGGGGGGATTTTTTGATCCTGGGGTGATTTTGGGGAGTTTTGGGGGGTCCCGGAGGGCTCTTGGGGGGTTCCAAAGAGGTCTGGGGGGTCCTGGAGTGATTTTGGGGGGTTCCTGGGGAGATTTGGGGGGTCCCAAAGGGGTCTGGGGGGGTCCAGCTGGGCCAGGAGGGTCTGGAGGAGGCGCTCCAAGGGGTCCCAGAGGGGTTTTGGGGGGTCCTGGGGGAAATTTGGGGGATCCCAGAGGCGATTTGGGGGTCCCAAAGGGGTCTGGGGATACTGGGGGGATTTTGGGGGTCCCTGGTGGGTTTTGGGCGATCCTGGGGGGATTTTGGGTGGTCCTTGAGTGGTTATAGGGAGGGTCCCAAAGCAGTTTTAGGTGTCCCCGAGGGTTTTGGGGGGTCCTGGGGGATTTTGGGGGGTCCAGAATGGTTTTGGGGGTCCTGGAGCATTTTGGGGGTCCCAGAGGGTCCTGGGGGGGGGTCCCGGCAGGATCCGGGGATGTCGCAGTGGTTTTTGGGGGTCCCAAAGTGGATTTGGGGGTCCTGGAGGGGTTCTGGGCTGTCCAGAAGCAGGATTGGGGGTCCCTGAGTGATTTTTGAAGGGTTTTGGGGGTCCCGGAGGGTCTGGAGTGATTTTGGGGGGTCCTGGAGCAGGTTTGGGGGTCCCAAAGTGATTTTGGGGGGTCCCGAAGGGTTTGGGGGAGTTCTTGGGGGGGTCTCGGAATGGTTTTGGGGGTCCCAGAGTGATTTTTGGTGGTCCTGGAGTGGTTTTGGGGGGTCCTGAAGAGTTTGGGGGGGCGGCGTCCCGTTAACCCCTCGTTATCTTCCACGGTAATCCCCCGTTAAGCCCCCCATTAACCCCCCGGTAACAGCCCTGTTATCTCCCGTTTATCCCCCCTATTAACCCCCCCCCCCGATACGTCCCCCGTCATCCCCGGTACCCCCCCGAACCCCCCCGTTATCCCCCCCATTAACCCCTCCTTGCCCCCCCTATTAACCCCCCCCCCCCCGTTAACCACCCTGTTAACCCCGTTATCCCCCCCCACTAACCCCCGGGAATTCCATTAACCCCCCCGTTATCTCCCCCGTTATCCCCCCCACTAACCCCCGGTAACCCCCGGAATTCCTCTTAACCCCCCGTTATCTCCCCTCATTAACCCCCCCCCGTTATCCCCATTACCCCCCATTAACTGCCCCATTAACCCCCCCGTTATCCCCCCCCATTAACCCCCCGGTAACCCCCGGGAATTCCCCTTAACCCCCCCCGTTATCCCCCCATTAACCCCCCCCCCCCGTTATCCCCGGTAACCCCCCCTTAACCTCCCCGTTATCCCCTCCATTAACCCCCCTATTAACCCCCGTTATCCCCCTCATTATCCTTGGTAACGCCCCCCTTAACCCCCCCGGTAACCCCCCTTCACCCCCCCGTTATCTCCCTCATTAACCCCCCGTTTCCCTCCCCGTTATCCCTCCCATTAACCCCCCCCGATATGCTCACCGTTATCCCCGGTAACCCCCCCCGCGGGAGGAGCCCCCAGACCCAGCCCGGGCCCGGTTCCGGTACCGGCGGCGCCACCGGGGCCGGGCCGGGGACTCGAACCCGCGGCCCGAGGGCGGCGCGGCCCGGCCGGGAGATGGCGCATGGCGGGGGCGGGGGCCTCGGAGCGAGGGGGGCGGGGCCTCAAGGGGCCAATGGGGGAGGAGGGGCGGGGATTAAAGGGGGGAGGGGCGGGGCGACGAGGAGAGCGCGGATTGGGAGGGGGGCGGGGATTGTGGGGAAGGGGGCGGGGATTGTGGGGAAGGGGGCGGGGATTGGGGAGGCCGCGCCCGTGTGGGGCGGAAAGGGACGGACAGACGGACACGGGAGGGGACACGGGGGGACAGAGGGACACGGGAGGGGACACGGGGGGACATGGGAGGGGACACAGGGGACATGGAGGGGACAGAGGGACATGGAGGGGACAGGGAGACATGGGAGGGACAGAGGGACATGAGGGGGACAGGGGGACACGGAGTGACAGAGGGACACGGGAGGGACCAGGAGGGGACAGGGGGACATGGAGGGGACAGAGGGACATGGAGGGGACAGAGGGACATGAGGGGACATGGAGGGGACAGAGGGACACAGGAGGATATGGAGGGGACAGAGGGACATGGAGGAGACAGAGGAACATGGAGGGACACGGGAGGGACATGGAGGGGACAGAGGGACATTGCCACGGGCTGTCCCCATTTCTCTGCGCGGACACCAACCTGGAGGACATTGTCAGTGTCCTTAGGGCCACCAGCCCAGCTGGGGACATGGCCATTGGCTGGGGGACATCGCCATGGGCTGTCCCCACTGTCCCTCCATGGGGACATGACCTTGAGGGGATTGTCACCTCCCTGGTAACATCACCACTGGGTTGATCCCATTGTCCTCCACGGGGACACCACTCTGGAGGACATTGCCACCCTCTGAGGGACATCACCACTGGTTGTCCCCATAGTGTGAATGTGAACCTGGAGGGGATTGTCACCCTCTGAGGGTCATCACCCTTCCGCAGGGCCACCAGCGCAGCTGGGGACATCACCACGGGCTGTCGCCATTGTCCTCCATGGGGACACCCCTCTGCATGGACTGTCACCCTCCCTGATGCCACCCCCCCCATCTGGTGACACCACCGCTGGCTGATCCCATTGTCCTCCATGGGGACACCACCCTGGAGGACATTGTCACGTCCTTGGTGCCACCAACCCAGCTGGGGACATTGCCATTGGGTTGATCCCATTGTCCTCCATGGGGACACCATCCTCTGAGGAACATTGTCACCCTCCTTGGTGCCACCACCCCATCTGGTGACACCACCGCTGGCTGATCCCATTGTCCTCCATGGGGACACTCTCCTGCACAGCAATGTCACCTTCTCGGGGACATTGTCCTTTCAGGGGCCACCAGCCCTGCTGGGGACATTGCCATTGGTTAATCCCATGGGGCCACCACCCTGGAGGACATTGTCACCTCCCCGGTGACACCAGCCCGGCTGGGGACATTGCCATTGGGTGATCCCATTGTCCTCCAAGAGGACGCCACCCTGGAGAGCATTGTCACCTCCCTGGTGACACCAGCCCAGCTGGGGACATTGCCATTGGGTTAATGCCATGGGGCCACCACCCTGGAGGACATTGTCACCTCCCTGGTGACACCAGCCCAGCTGGGGACATTGCCATTGGGTTAATGCCATGGGGCCACCACCCTGGAGGACACTGTCACCTCCCCGGTGACACCAGCCCAAGCTGGGACATTGCCATTGGGTTAATCCCATGGGGCCACCACCCTGGAGGACATTGTCACCTCCCCGGTGACACCAGCCCAGTTGGTGCCACCCCCAATCCCACACTTCCACACTCGACCCTTTCCGTTCCTCTCCGTTTTTTTCCCCATCCGCATCCGCGGCGGCGCTTTTGCCGCCCCGCGAGCCGTCCGTGTGTCCGTCCGCCGTGCCCGTCCGTTCCGTCCGTCCCACCCTCACCTGCCCTCGTCCCTGCGGGCGCCGCCGCCGGCCGGGTGCACCCAGTTGTTGTCGTGCAGGCCGGTGCGGCAGCCTGGCGCCTCGCGGTCGGTGCGGCGGCAGCACATCCAGTACGAGCGGCCGTAGGGCAGGTCGTGGTGTAGGGCTTGGGGTGCCAGCGGCACAGCGACACGTCCCCCGCGCTCGTAGCGCTTCTTGCACTGCTTGCACGGGTCGTCGCGGTAGAGCGGGGTCCCGGTTCCAGCGCGAGTCGGCCGCCCGCACGCCGAACGTCTCGATGATGGACTTGAAGTAGTGGCAGGAGCACTTGAGGGCGGCCAGCGCCTGCGTGGGCAGGTAGCTGAAGATCTTCACCATCACGTGCTCGGCAGCAGCAGCATGTACTGCCGCGGCTCCAGCAGGCGCTGGATCTTGAAGCGGATCTCCAGGAAGTCGTGGGACACGTGCCGGTACAGCCGGCACAGCGCCGGGTCGCCGGCGCCGCCGTCCTTGCCCGGCGACGACGACGCCGACGCCGCGGCGGCCGTCGCCGGTTCCTCGGGGCAGCAGGAAGAGCTGTCCCGGCGGCGGCGGCTCCTCGGGCAGCCTGACGGTCTCCTCGGTCACCTGCTTGGCGCTGTCCTTGCCGAAGAACACGCACTGGTCCACCACGCCCGTCACCACCACGTCCACGTGGAAGCCGGACGCGCAGTCCCGCGGCGCCGCCGGACCCTCGGCGACGCCGCCGCCGCTCTGTTCCGCCGCGGCCGCCTCGTCGGCGCCGTCCTTGTCCCCCTTGGCGGCCAGCAGCAGCCGCGCCGGGCTCACCAGCCGGTACAGGTCGCAGTGATCTGGTCCTTCTGCCGCTCCGCGCTGGCGGCCGCCGCGGCCTCGCGCCCCGCTCGAGATGCGGAAGGCGATCCTCACCTCGCCCGGCCCCGCCGCGCTGCCCGCAGGCCGCGCGCCGCCGCCCCCGTCCGTCCCGGCGCCGCCGCCTCCGGCGCCGCCCCGGCACACGCCGTTGGGTCTGACGGCGCCGCCGCGCTCCCCGCGGCGCTGATTTTGGGATTTCTGGGACTCGAACTGCGCCACGGCGGCCGCCACGCGCCGGCACTCGGGGCCGCCCGGCGCCTCCAGCAGCACCAGCGGGGCCGGCGCGTCGCAGGCGGAGCGGGGCAGGCTCTGCAGGGCCAGCGCCGCGCGCCGCTTCCACCAGCGCCACCATCTCCGCCACCGACAGCAGGTCCGCGCCGTCCCGGCGGCGCCGCCGCCATCGTCACCCTTGGGCGCGTCCCCGGCCGCCCAGGGCGGGCCGGCGGCGCCTTTGGGCTCGTGGTGGCAGCGCCGGCGCCGCTTGGCCTTGGAGCTGTCGCTGCCCCAGTTGCCCTTGACCTTCATGGTGCTGGCGCGGCCGGCGGTGCCGGCGGCGGCGGTGCCGCCGCACTGGTGCGCCACGAAGAACGCCACCTTCTCCTTGGTGTTGCCCGGTTTGATGACGTACCACGTGTCCAGCAGCACCCGCCCGTCCTCGGTGGTGGCACCGGCGGCGCCGGCGGGGCCGGGCTCGGGGGGCTCCGGGGGGGTGTTCTCGGAGGGGCGGCAGCCCGGGGGGCACCGGGGGCACCGGGGGTGGCACCGGCGATGGCAGCGGCGGTGGCAGTGGGGGACGGGCATGGCTTGTTCTGCGAGAAGGTGCCGAAGGGCCGCGGGCACCAGAGCTGCAGCTGCGGGGAAGGCGTTGGGGGGCTCCATCCGCGCCGCCGCCGGGGCCGGTGCCGCCACCGGGGCCGCCGGGGCCGCCCGGGCCTGCGGAGAGACAGGGGGTGACTGGGGGGGCACTTGGGGACATTGGGGGACACCTGGGGAGACCCGGGCCTGCGGAGAGACGGGGGGTGACTGGGGGGGACACTTGGGGACATAGGAGGAGTGCTCGGGGACATTGGGGGGGCGTTTGGGGACAATGGGGTGATCCTCGGGACATTGGGGGGACGCTCGGGGGGCATTTGGGGACACTGGGAGGAGCCTTGGGGACACCGAGGGGACCTTTGGGGACACCGGGGGACCTTTGGGGACACCAAGAGGGCATTTTGGGGACACTGGAGGGACCCTTGGGGACACGGAGGGGACCCTCGGGGACATTGAGGGGAGCCTTGGAGACACCAGAGGACCTTTGAGGACACCAGGAGGAAGCTTGGAGACACCTGGGGACACCAGGAGGGCGCTTGGGGACACCGGGGGACCTTTGGGGACATCGCGGGGCCGCCCCCCCCCACCTTTCCCGCGCCGCAAGCCCCGCCCCTCCTCACGCCCCGCCCCTCCCGCGGAGGCCCCGCCCCGCCCCGCCCGTTTAACGCCCCGCCCCGCTCCCCCTCCCCGGCCAATCAGCGCGCGGCGTTCGGGCCGTGCCCATATATGGACGGCGGCGCGCGCGGCGCGCGGGGGGCGTGGCCTCCACGGGGGGCGTGGCCAGGCGGGCCCCCGGTCCCGTGTGGGCCCCGTGGGGGGGTGCGGGGGAGAACCGGGGGTGGAGGGGGGGAACCGGCGCCGGTGCCCGGCGGGCAGGACGCGGTAACGGGGTCTGGGGGCACCACCGGACCCACCCCCGCACGCCGGGTCGAGCGGCGCCGGTGCTCGGTGTCGCACCGGGATCCCCCGCCGCCGCCCTCCGTCAGGCGCCGTGCGCGCTCCCAGCCACCCGCCCGCAGGCCCGGGCCGCTCCCCGGGGCATCCCGCGACCCGTCCCGGTCCGACCGGGCCCCGCCCGGTGCCGCCGCCCCTCCCCCGCTCACCGGGCCGTGCCGGGCGCGGCCGCTCCGCCTCTCCGGCCGCTTCCGGGGTGCCGCGCCGCGCATGCGCCCGGGGCCCGCCGCGCTGCGCGCCTGCGGCTGCGCGGAGCATCACGGGGAGATGTAGTTCGCGTCCCGCCATGTTCCGGGCGGCCGCGCGGGGCATCGCGGGAGCTGTAGTTCTTTCCCCGCCGCGGGGCGTGTTGGGAGTTGTAGTTCCCGGCCCCCACCCCCCCAAAAGTGACTGGCGGCACCGCCGGGTGTCACGTGTTGGTTATTTTGGGGTACAAACCCCGGAGACCCCCCCCAAGGTGTCACCCCCCCCCCCCCCCCGCCTCCCCAAACACCCAAATCCCCGGATTTCACCCCAAATCACACCCAGCCCCCAAAACTCTCAGGGCTCTTCCCCCCCCAGCACCCACAGGTGCCCCCCCAAGACCCCCAGACCCATAATTGGCCCCCCAGCACCCACAGTCGCCCCCCCAGGATCCACAGTTGCCCCCCAGACCCACAATTGCCCCCCCAGGTGCCCCCCAGGTGCCCCCCAGGTGTCCCCGCCCCCTCAGCAGCCGCTCTCGGCCGCCGGGCGCTGCCCCCGTCGCGATTGAGCCCTCGGTGGGGCCCGGGGGGGGCCGGGACCCCCATCCGGCACCGCTGCCACCCCCCCGCCGCACCTCGGCCTGCACCTGCGGGGCGGCATGTCGCGACATGGGCACCGCCCGCCGCGATAGGCCCCGCCCGCGCCGCGATAGCCCCGCCCGCGCCACGATAGACCACGCCCATCGCGATAGACGCTGCCCACGCCGCGATAGGCACCTCCCGTGCGATAGTGCCCGCCCACGCCGCGATAGGCCCCGCCCACGCCGCGATAGGCCCCCGCCCATGTCGCGACATGGCGCACCTCCTTGTTGGTGAAGCAGTAGAGGACGCTGACCACCAGGCCCTGCTCGGGGGAGGGGGGACACGGGGACACTTTTGGGGGGGGCCTGGCGCTTCCAATTAACCCCAATTAACCCTAATTAATCTCAATAAACCCTAATTAATCCAAATCACCTAAATTAACCCCGTATTAACACCAATTAGTCCAAATTCACCGAAATCAACCCAAATTGACGCAAATTAACCCCAAATTAACCCCTCAGGTGTGTCCCCAGGTGTGTCCCTCACCTGAGCAGGTGAGCAGCAGGTGCAGGCACAGCCGGGCCAGCCTGACCCTCCCCAATTAACCCCAATTATCCCCATTAACACCTCATTAACCATTCAGGTGTGCCCCCAGGTGTGTCCCAGGTGTGCCCCAATGTCCCCAGGTGTGTCCCTCACCTGTGCCGAGGTGAGCAGCAGGTGCAGGCACAGCTGGGCCAGCCTGACCCTCCCCAATTAACCCCAATTATCCCCATTAACACCTAATTAACCATTCAGGTGTGCCCCCAGGTGTGTCCCAGGTGTGCCCCAATGTCCCCAGGTGTGCCCCTCACCTGTGCCGAGGTGAGCAGCAGGTGCAGGCACAGCCGGGCCAGCCTGACCCTCCCCAATTAACCAATACAACACAAATTAACCCCAATTAACCCCATTAACACCTCATTAACACCTCATTAACACCCTGATTAACCCCGCAGGTGTGTCCCAGGTGTGTCCCCTCACCTGAGCTGAGGTGAGCAGCAGGTGCAGGCACAGCCGGGCCAGCCTGACCCTCCCCAATTAACCAATACAACACCAAATTAACCCAAATTAACCCAAATTAACCCCATTAACACCCTGATTAACGCCCCAGGTGTGTCCTCACCTGAGCGGAGGTGAGCAGCAGGTGCAGGCACAGCCGGGCCAGCCTGAGGCCGCCGCCGCCCTCGCCCTCCCCGGCCAGGGCGAAAATCACCTCGTGCACCCCCAGCAGGGGGATGAGCGTCAGCGTGGAGCGCGCCAACCTGGCACAGGTGGGACAGGTGGCACAGGTGAGACACCTGGGGACAGGTGAGACACCTGGGGACAGCCCCGGGGCGCGGGGATACACCTGGGGACACGCCCAAGGAGGTCTGGGGACCAGGTGTTCCCACTCTCGCCAGGTGTCCCCCAGTGTCCTCGCCTGTCCAGGTGTCCCCTCCAATGTCCACACCTGTGCAGGTGCATCCCTACCTGAGCCCCGTGTCTCCCCATGATGTCCTCACCCATCCAGGTGTGTCCCCCCCCCCCCCCCAAAATCCCCACCTGTGCAGGTGTGCCCCCCAGTGTCCCCAACACCGTGTCCCATCTAGTACCCAATACAACCTGTGCAGGTGTGTCCCCCACAAAATCCCCACCTGTGCAGGTGTCCCCCCCAATGTCCCCACCCCCCCCGTGTCCCCACCTGTGCAGGTGTCCCCCCCAGTGTCCCACCCCCCCCGTGTCCCCACCTGTGCAGGTGCGTCCCCACCTGAGCCGCGTGTCCCCGCGCGGCACCTGCTGCGCGCGCACCTTGGCCACCAGGATGCGCACGATCCTCACGAACACCACGAAGTTCACCTGGCGCAGGTGCGACACACGCGGGCGTGACCCCGACGCGCGCGCACGGGTGGGGGCGCGGGTGCGGGCGCGGGTGCGGCGCAGGTGCGGCACACCTGGCTGACGTCACGCACCGCCACGGGCCGCCAGGATGGGGCAGCGGATCAGCCACCACACGGGGCGCCTTCTCATTGCGCTCCCAGCACCTGCGGGGGGGCGGGGCCTCGCTCAGCCACGCCCCCCGCTCACCTGAGGGACAGGTGGGGGGGGACGGGGCTGGTGAGGGTGGGGACTCACCCCTCGTTCTCGTACAGGTAACGCAGGATGACCCAGGGCACCACGAAGAGCACGGGCACACCTGGGGGGGGCACACCTGGTGAGGGGCGGGGACACACCTGGGGGGGCGGGGACACACCTGGGGAGGGCCGGGGACACACCTGGGGGGCCACACCTGGGGAGGGGCGGGGACACACCTGGGGAGGGGCGGCGGGACACAAAGGTTCAGCAGGTGACACAGGTGACACAGAACATACAGGTGACGCACAGGTGACACAGGTGACACGATAACTCGTAACGCAGCGCCGCACAGAGGTGAGGGTGGCACGCACAGGTGACAGGCGGCACAGGTGACACACAGGTGACACAGGTGCCACGATAACTCGGTAACGCAGTGACACAGTGACACACAGGTGACACAGGTGACACGATAACTCGGTAACGCAGCGCCGCACAGAGGTGAGGGTGCACGCACAGGTGACAGGCGGCACAGGTGACACACAGGTGACACAGGTGCCACGATAACTCTGGTAACGCAGCGCCGCACAGAGGTGAGGGTGGCACGCACAGGTGACAGGCGGCACAGGTGACACGCGGCCGCGTCCCTCACCCCAGCCGAGCAGCAGGGAAGGCGGGCAGGCGGCTCCGGGCGGGGCGTGGCCAGCAGCAGCCGCAGCAGGGTACAGCCCCTCGGCGTGGCCCAGGCGTAGTTGGCTCCCACGCAGTACTGCGCCAGGCTCTGCGCCACGCGGCACGCGGGGCCCGCCTGCGGCCACGCCCGCGTCACCCGTGCCACCCGTGCCACCCGTGCCACCCGTGCCACCCGTGCCACCCTTGCCACCCGTGCCACCCGTGCCACCTGTGCCACCCGTGTCACCTCCCCGACACCGCCCGTCCCCTCCCCGGCCATCCGCTCTGTCCCCTCCTGGACACTTCTGTGTCCCCTCTGTCCCCCTCCCCGGCCACCTCTGTGTCCCCTCTGTTCCCCTCCCTGCCGTCGCTGTGTCACCCCTGTTCCCGTCCCCTCTGCGGCCATTGCTGTCCCCTCCCCGACCACCGGCACCGGCACGAGGGGACGGCCGCCTCCACGGGTGTCCCCTCTCTCCTTTTAGCGTCCCCACCGGTGTCCCCTGGTCGTGTGGCTGTCCCCTCCCTCCCATGGTGTCCCTGCTGGTGTCCCTTGCCTGTCCCAGCTGTCCCCCTGGCTGTCCCCATGCTGTCCCCAGGTGTCCCCAGTGTCCCACCTGCTGTCCCAGCAGCTGCAGGGGGTGGCCCGGGTGCTGTCCCTCTGTCCCATGCTGTCCCCAGGTGTCCCCAGTGTCCCACCTGCTGTCCCAGCAGCTGCAGGGGGTGGCCCGGGTGCTGTCCCCTCCTGCTGTCCCACCCTGTTGGTGGCCCGGGTGTGGCAGCAGCGCGTCCCGGCTCAGGATGGCGGCGGCGCGGAGAGCGAAGGACACGAAGAGGTTGGCGTGGATCAGGTTCCGCGTGCAGCGCAGGCGCCTGGGGACATTGGGGACACTGGGGGCACTGGGGACATTGGGGACACTGGGGACACTGGGGACATTGGGGACACTGGGGGCATTGAGGACATTGGGGGCATTGGGGGCATTGGGGACACTGGGGACACTGGGGACACTGGGGGCATTGGTGACACAGGGACATGGGGACACGGGGACACAGCCCCAAGGTGTGACAGTGTCCCCAAGGTGTGACAGTGTCCCCAGGTGTCCCAGGTGTCCCCGGGTGTCCCAGGTGTCCCCAGGTGTGTCCCCACCTGAGCACCAGGGACAGCGAGTACCCAAGGGTGTGTCAGTGTCCCCCAGGTGCGTCACACCCCCCAGGTGTGTCACACCCCCCCCAGGTGCGTCACACCCCCCAGGTGTGTCACACCGCCCAGGTGTGTCCCCAGGTGTGTCCCCACCTGAGCAGCAGCAGCAGCAGCAGCGCCACCAGCAGCGCCACCAGGACAGCGAGTAGCCGACGGTGTAGAGGAGGCGGAACTGCTCCAGCAGCCACACCTGGCGCTGAGGGGACACGGGGGACACCGACAGGGGACAGGGGGACACCGGGACGCGGGGACACAACGGACGTGGCACGGGAACAGCACAGGACACGGGGACACAGGGACACGAGGACAGGGGGACACCGGGACAGGGGACAGGAGGACATGGGACAGGGTGGGGGGACACGGGGCAGGGGGACAAGGGGACAGGGGAGATGGCATGGGAACAGCACGGGACACAGGGACAGGGGACAGGAGGACATGGGGACAGGGGGACACAGTGGGGGGCGGAGGACATGGGGACAAGGGGACAGGGGGACAGGACGCGGCAGGGGACACGGCATGGCACAGAGGACACGGCATGGCACCGGGGACACGGGACGCGGGGCACAGCGGTGACACGGGGGTGACAATGTGCCGGCACAGCGTGGCACCGGGGGTGACACGGGGGGTGACACGGGGGGGTGACAATGTGCCGGCACAGCGTGGCACCGGCGCCACCCGGTGTCACACTGCGCTCCGTGTGACCCGCGCAGTGTGACACGCCGGTGACACGGAGCGCGACACGGGCACGGGCGCGTGGCACCGCCCACGGGGGTGGCACCCGCGGTGTCACCGCGCTGTGACCTCGCTGCCACCTGCAGCGGCCACAACGCCCCCGTGCTGTGCCCTCCCTGTCCCTTGGTTGTCCCCTCCCTGTCCCCGCCACATCCCCTCCCTGTCCTCCCCCATTGTCCCCCCATTGTCCCCTCGCTGTCCCTCTCCCTGTCCCCTCATTGTCCCCCTCTCTTTCCCCTCTTTGTCCCTCCCAATGTCCCCTCATTGTCCCCTTCCTGTCTCCCCCAATGTCCCTTCCCTGTCCCCCCTTTATCCCCGCCACATCCCCATCCTGTCCCCTCAGTGCCACCTCCCTGTCCCCTCATTGTCCCCTCCCTGTCCCCCCTTTATCCCCGCCCTGTCCCCTCCCTGACCCCTCAGTGCCACCTCCTGTCCCCTTATTGTCCCCTCCCTGTCCCCTCATTGTCCCCTCCCTGTCCCCCCTTTATCCCCGCCACATCCCCATCCTGTCCCCTCAGTGCCACCTCCCTGTCCCTTTATTGTCCCCTCCCTGTCCCCCCTTTATCCCCGCCCTGTCCCCTCCCTGACCCTCAGTGCCACCTCCCTGTCCCCTCATTGTCCCCTCCCTGTCCCCCCTTTATCCCCGCCCTGTCCCCTCCCTGACCCCTCAGTGCCACCTCCCTGTCCCCTCAATTTCCCCACCCTGTCCCCTCATTGTCCCCTTCCTCTTTCCCCAATGTCCCCTCCCTGTCCCCATCACTGTCCCCTCGCTGTCCCCTCGCTGTCCCCACCTCAGCGGTGTCACCTGCGCCACGTCCTCGCACTGCGAGTTGTCCTGCCACGTCCTGCCGCTGTCGTCCGTCACCCACTGCCCGTCGGGCCGCAGCGCCGCGCCACCAGCCCGCCCTGCACTGCGACACGGCTGTCACCTCCGCGCCACCTCCGCGCCACCTCCGCGCCACCTCCGCGCCACCCCGGCGCCGCCGCGGGGTCCCCTCCCCGGGGGTACCTCGGTGGTGCCAGGGCAGGTACCAGGGGCAGGGGACGGTGGCCGTGCTGTTGGGGACGGCGTCGCCCCAGCACGCGTACAGGTCGAAGCTGCGGTTGCACACGGGCCCTGAGGGGACAGAAGTGCCACCAAAGTGCCGCCAAAGTGACGCCAAAGTGTCGCCAAAGTGTCACCAAGGTGTGGCCGAGGTGTGGGCGGGGTGTGGGCGGGGTCTCACCTGCCGGGGGCGGGGCCAGGCGCAGGTGCAGCTCGCACGCCTGGCGGTACTGGCGCCACGCGACAACGGTGGCCTGGGCGGAGCGCTCCTGGGGACACGGGGGACAGTGAGGGGACATCGGGGGGGACAGCAATGGGGACAGGGGGACAGCAATGGGGACAGCAATGGGGACAGGGGGGACAGCAATGGGGACAGCAATGGGGACAGCAATGGGGACAGCAATCAGCAGGGGCGGAGCGCTCCTGGGACACGGGGGACAGTGAGGGGACAATGAGGGACAGCAGGGGGGACATCAATGGGGACAGAGGGACAGCAATGGGGACAGCAATGGGGACAGGGGGACAGCAATGGGACAGCAATGGGGACAGCAATGGGGACAGGGGGACAGCAATGGGGACAGCAATGGGGACAGAGGGACAGCAATGGGGACAGCAATGGGACAGCAATGGGGACAGCAATGGGGACAGAGGGACAGCAATGGGGACAGCAATGGGGACAGCAATGGGGACAGCAATGGGGACAGCAATCAGCAGGGGCAGAGCGCTCCTGGGGACACAGGGGACAATGAGGGGCGACGTCAGTGGGGACATCAGTGAGGACAGAGGGGACAGCAGAGGGGACATCGTGGGGACAATGAAGGACATCGAGGGACGGGGGGGACAACGCAGGGACATCGAGGGGGACAGTGAGGGATGGTGGGGACAATGAGGGGACACCGGGGGGACAATGAGGGGACACCGAGGGACATCAGGGGACAGCGCGGGGGTCTCACCTCTGCTCCCGGCGGGCCGGGGGTCGCCACCTGCTGGCCCATGGTGGCCCTGAGTGGCCTCCGGTGGCCCCTGGTGGCCGCGGAGTGTGGCCGGTGTCCCCTCGACGTCCCCTCGGTGTCCCCGTGTCACCGGCGGTGGCTCCGCGCGTGGCTCTGTCACCCCCGGGTGGCACCGGCGGGGGCGGGCACCGCCCCTGGGAGGGGCCTCGGTGTCACCCGGTGCCACCCAGGGGTGTCCCATTGTCGCCAGGGGGGGTCCCCCGTGTCCCCCGGTGTCACCCACGGGGGTCCCGGTGCCATCCACAGGGGGTCCAATGTCACCGAGGGGGGGGGTCCCGATGTCCCCCGGTGCCACCCGCGGGGGTCCCGGATGTCACCCAGTGCACCAGGGCATTTTCAGCGTCACCCGGTGTCACCCACCGGGGTTTGGATGTCACCAAGGGGATCCCCAGTGTCCCCCAGTGCCACCCACGGGGGTCTCGGTGTCACCCAGGTGTCACCCAGCGTCACCAGGGGGGGTCCCAGGTGTCACCCAAGTGTCCCCAGTGTCACCCAGGTGTGTCACCACTGTCCCCCACACCTGTCCCAGTGTCCCCCAGTGTCCCCCAGCACCCCCAAAGCAAGGGGGCGTGGCCCTAAACTAAAGGGGCGTGTCCCCAAACCCAGGAGGGCGGGTCCCCAAACACAAGGGGGCGTGTCCCAGCAGGAGGGGGGCGTGCCCATAACACAGAGGGCGTGTCCTCATTGAAAGCGGGGTCCGCCGTCCGCCAGGGGGGCGCCAACCAGGGCGAAGGGGGCGTGTCCCCAACCGCAAGGGGGCGTGTCCCAGCGGAGGGGCGTGTCCCCCACGGCAGAGGGGGCGCGTCCCAAGCAGAAGCGGGGTCCGCCCGTCCGCCAGGGGCGCCAACCCCGACAAAGAGGACGGACGGACGGAAGGGCGGACGGAAGGACGACGGACGGACGGAAGGAAGAAGGGTGGGCGTGTTCCCGGCTCTCCACGCCCCCTCCCCGCTCTCCCGGTGACGTCATCCGTGCGCGCCCCCGCCGGCCGGCCGCGGCGCGATGGTGGCGGGCGCGTTCCGCTGGCCAAGCTGCTGACGCTGGGCGCGCGCCAGCTCAGCCGCCCCCTGGCCGCGCGCATCAAGGCGGGGGCGCGCGCGTCGCCCTTCTTCCGCACGTACATCTGCCTGCCCCCCGCGCAGCGTGAGTGCGCCCGGGGGACGCACCCGGGGACACACCTGGGGGACATGCGGGGGACACGGGGGGGACCACGGGGGGGACACGGGGGGACACACCTGGGGACAACCTGGGGACACGGCTGGGCGGGGGGGGACACACCTGGGGACACGGCTGGGGACACGGGGGGGACACGGAGGGGACACGGGGGGGACACGGGGGGGACACACCTGGGGACACGGGGGGGACCACGGCTGGGGACACACCTGGGGACACGGGGGGGACATGGGGGGGACACGGGGGGGGACACGGGGGGGGACACACCTGGGGACACGGGGGGGACAACGGCTGGGACACACCTGGGGACACGGGGGGGACACGGGGGGGGACACACCTGGGGACACGGGGGGACATGGGGGGGACACGGGGGGGGGGACACACCTGGGGACACGGGGGGGGGGGGGAGACACACCTGGGCTGGGGGGGGGACACACCTGGGGGAACACGGCTGGGACACGGGGGGGGACACACCTGGGGACACACCTGGGGACACACCTGGGGACATTGGGGGGGACACGGGGGGGGACACACCTGGGGACACGGCTGGGGGGGAAACACCTGGGAGAGGGGACACACCTGGGGACAGGAGGGGGGCGACACACCTGGGGACACACCTCGGGACACGGCTGGGGACACACCTGGGCTGGGGGGGACACACCTGGGGACATCGGGGGGGGACCCGCCACAGGCCGGGTTTGGGGGCTGGGACCCCTCCTTGGAGGGATCATGGGGGTTTGGGGACACTTGGGGACATGGGGACACACCTGGGGACACACCTGGGGACACACCTGGGGACACACCTGGGGGACACGGGGGGACCCCGCTCCAGGCACCATTTGGGGGGTGCGACCCCCCCTTGGAGGGGTCATGGGGGCCTGGGGACACTTGGGGACACCGAGGGGACACTTGGGGACATGGAGGGACACGGGGGGACCCTGCCTGGTTCGGTTTTGGGCGGTGGGGGACACTTGGGGACACCTGGGGACACTTGGGGACATGGGGGGACACCTGGGGACACCGGGGGGGTCTTTGGGGGGATCTGGGGGAATTTATGGGTGAATTTGGGGGGGATTTTACGGGTGAATTTGGGGTGATCTGGGGATTAATTTGGGGGGGGATCTGGGGTGGTTTGGGGGGATTTGGGGCTGGATTGGGGGGATTTGGGGCTGGATTTGGGGGATTTGGGGGTTGATTTGGGGGGATTTGGGGCTGGATTTGGGGGGATTTGGGGGTTGATTTGGGGGGCATTTACCACCACTCCCCCTCTGCTGTGCCTCAGTTTCCCTCCCCATTCCCGTGCCTCAGTTTCCCCCCGTCTTTCTCCGTGCCTCAGTTTACCGCTGCTGGGGGATGTTTTCTGTGCCTCAGTTTCCCGTTTTCTGTGCCTCAGTTTCTCCCTCATATCCCATTCCTGTGCCTCAGTTTCCCTTTCCCCGTGCCTCGGTTTCCCCGTTCTCTCTCACTTTACCACCGGGCGGAGATGTTCCTGTGCCTCGGTTTCTCCATTTCTTTCTGTGCCTCAGTTTATTGCCACTGGGTGGAGATGCGCCCCAAGATGTGCCTCAGTTTCCCATTCCCGTGCCTCAGTTTACCCCGTTTTTCCCTCTGTGCCTCAGTTTACCACTGGGTGGAGATGTTTTCTGTGCCTCAGTTTACTCGCTGTGTTTCCCTCCGTGCCTCAGTTTACCACTGGGTGGACATGCACACCAAGATGTGCCTCAGTTTACCCATTTTCTCTCCTCCGTGCCTCAGTTTCCCCGTTTCTCTCTCAGTTTACCACTGGGTGGAGATGTTTTCTGTGCCTCAGTTTACCCCATTTTCTCTCCCTCCGTGCCTCAGTTTCCCCGTTTCTCTCTCAGTTTACCACTGGGTGGAGATGTTTTCCGTGCCTCAGTTTACCCCATTTTCTCTCCCTCCGTGCCTCAGTTTACCACTGGGTGTAGATGCGCACCAAGATGTGCCTCAGTTTACCCCGTTTTCTCTCCTCCGTGCCTCAGTTTCCCCGTTTCTCTCTCAGTTTACCACTGGGTGGAGATGTTTTCCGTGCCTCAGTTTACCCCGTTTTCTCTCCCTCCGTGCCTCAGTTTACCACTGGGTGGAGATGCGCACCAAGATGTGCCTCAGTTTACCCCATTTTCTCTCCCTCCGTGCCTCAGTTTACACTGGGTGGAGATGCGCACCAAGATGCGCCTGCTGGGCTTCCGCGGCGCGGCGGTGAAGCCGCTCAACGAGGAGGCGGCGCCGAGCTGGGGGCGGAGCTGCTGGGCGAGGCGCTCGTGTTCGGTCGTGGGCGGGCTCTGCCTCTACCTCGAGTACCTGCGGCAGGCGGGGCAGGGCCGGCGGCGCGAGGAGCACCTGGACCGCGCCCTGGCCGAGCTCCGCGAGCACCTGGACGAGCTCCGCAGGGACCTGAGGCGCTGCGGGGGCGGGGAGGGGCGGGGCTTGACGAGGAGGGGCGGGCTTGAGTTGGGCGGGGCGGGACACGCCCTGGGTGGAGCTGGAAGTGCTCAGGGAGGGGTTTGGACACGCCCAGGGAGGGGCGGGGCAGAACCACGGAGGGGCGGGGCAGAACCAGGGACACGCCCAGGGAGGGGCGGGGCAGAACCAGGGGGGACACGCCCAGGGAGGGGCGGGGCAGAACCACGGAGGGGCGGGGCAGAACCAGGGACACGCCCAGGGAGGGGCGGGGCAGAACCAGGGGGGACACGCCAGGGAGGGGCGGGGCACATCCAGGGAAAGGATGGACACGCCCAGGGAACCTCAAGCCACAGCCCCCATGTAAGATCGGGCCACGCCCAGTGTGAAGCGGGACACGCCCAGGGTGGAGCTGGACACGCCCATGGAAGCTCAGGCCACGCCCATGGAAGCTCGGGCCACGCCCCAGCAAAGCTGTGAATGGCGCTGCCGGATCAGGCCACGCCCCTGCTGTGACAGGCCACGCCCCCCCGCATTAAACCCGCTCTCTGTGTGTTCTGTTCTGTGCCTTTAAGGGGCGGGGCTAACGCGGAGGGTGGGCGTGGCCACTTTTGGCGTGGCCAACGCGATGGGGCGGGCCTGGCAAGAAGGAGCGCCATGATTGGTGGGAGGGTGCTGGTGGCCCCGTGGAGTGGGCGTGGCCACGCAAGCCACGCCCCCAAACAAAATCATTTACATTTAATTTAAATTTTTCCCGTAAAAAAAAACCGTTTATTGGTGCAAATAAAGTGAAAAAACCCAAAAGTGACTTAAAAAACACCCCAAAAACGGGGGTGGGGGAGGGGGGACGAGCGGGGGAGGGGCTCCCCTTTCCGCCCTCCCCCCACGGTGATGTGCGTGGGGGGGAGGGGCACAGTGTGGGCACTAATTAATTAATTATTAACAATTAATAATTAATTAGTGAGGGTAAGGCACAGCCTGGGGGTGGGGGGAGGGGGTGAGATGGGGTGGGGGAGGGGCTTGGGAGGGGTCCGACCCCTCCCCCACCCTCCCCAAAATTGTGGGCGTGCCTGGTGGGGGGGGGCGGGGTCAGGGCCGGTTCGGCTTCCTCAGCTCCGTCCGCAGCGCTGGGGGAGGGGCAAAAAGAAAAAGTAAAAAAAAAAAAAAAAATTATAAAAATTGGGGGAGGGGTCGTGGGGGAGGGGTCATTGTGACCCCTCCCCCCACGGAGACCCCTCCCCAAAATTCCCAAAATTCCCCTCCCCCACCTTGGATGAGCTCCTCCTTCATTTTGTGCAGCTCCTTCCGAAACTCCTCCAGCAGCTCCTGGGGGGGGTGGGGAGGGGGCGTCAGAGACCCCTCCCCAAATTTGGGACCCCCCCCCAAATTCCAGACCCCTCCCCAAAATTTGGGACCCCCCCCCCCAAATTCCAGACCCCTCCCCAAATTTGGGACCCTCCCCAAAATCCCAGACCCCTCCCCAAAATTCCAGACCCCCTCCCCAAATTCCGGATCCCCCCAGACCCCTCCCCAAATTCCAGACACCCCCCCCCCAAACCGCTACCAGTTTGAACCGCTCCAGGTCCAGCTCATTGTGGGGGCTCGGGGTGGCTGGAGTGGCCGATTTCATCCTGTGGGGGTGGTAAATAATTAAAATACTTAAAATAATTGATTGAGGACCCCCTCCCCAAAAAGAAGCTCCTCCCCAAAACTCACCTGGGCAAGGTGGAGCTGGATTTTTGCCACGGCTCGGGACGGGCTCTGAGGGGTTAAAAAAAGGGGGTGAGGGGGGAGGGGTTGGACCCTTAAAACCCCCCCCACCCCCCCGAAAAAAGCCCCCTCCCCAAAAAGCGCAAATCCGCCGCGTTCCCCTTTAAGAACTACAACTCCCGTGGTGCCCCGCGCGCCCGCACCGTGCCCCGCCGCGCGCCCCCGCCGCGCTGCATGCTGGGGGATGGAGTCCGCGCGCTCACCCGGCGCCGGCCCCGCCCTCCTCTCGCCGGGCTCCGCCTCTTCCTGCGGGGGGAGATCCAAAATTGGGGGTGGGGGAGGGGCAGAGACCCCTCCCCAAATTAGGAACGGGGTGGGGGGGTTGGTACTGACGGCTGGTGACGTCATCGTCCCTTCTGGGCGATTCCGCGGCTTTTCTCCTAAAGGGGAAGGGAAAAAAGGAGGGGTCGGCGTGGGGATTTTGGGGAATTTGGGGATTTTTGGGGACTTTTGGGGAATTTTGGGGAATTTTGGGGAAGTTGGGGAATTTGGGGAATTTTTAGGATTTTGGAAATTTGAGGATTTTTGGGACTTTTGGGGACTTTGGGGATTTTTGGGGAATTTGGGGAATTTGGGGATTTTTGGGAATTTTTAGGATTTTGGAAATTTGAGGATTTTGGGGGACTTTTGGGGAATTTGGGGATTTTTTGGGGATTTTTGGGGAATTTTTAGGATTTTGGAAATTTGAGGATTTTTGGGGACTTTTGGGGACTTTGGGGATTTTTTGGGGATTTTTGGGGAATTTTTAGGATTTTGGAAATTTGAGGATTTTTGGGGACTTTTGGGGACTTTGGGGATTTTTTGGGATTTTTGGGAATTTTTAGGATTTTGGAAATTTGAGGATTTTTGGGGACTTTTGGGGACTTTTGGGGACTTTGGGGGATTTTTGGGGACCCCCCCTCACCTGCGGGCCAGCATGGCGCTCATCTCCTCCATCAGCCCCGCCCCCGACTTTGGGGGAGGGGCCGAGGGGGCGGCCCCGCCCCCAGCCCCCGGCCACGCCCCCGCTCGGGGGCTCGTCCTGGAGGGGGGGGGGAAGAGGAGGATTGATTGATTGATTAATTAATTAATTAATTAACTAGCCCCCCCCCACACTTACATTGAGGAACCCCCCCCATTAATTGCGCCTCCCACGCTGTTGATAATTAATTAATTAATTAACCCCGCCCCGCACTCACCTTGAGGGACCCCCCCCATTAATTCCCCCTTATATGCTGTTAATTAATTAATTAATTACCCCATTCATTAATTCTCTCGCCCTATTAATTACTCACATTATTTACCCCCATCCTCTTCATTAATGAATTAATTACCTCCCCACCCTTTAATTAATTAATTCCCCGTCCCAAGCTCACCTTTAAGGGCTCCCCCCATTAATTCCAAACCCACATTATTAATTAATTAACTAGTTAATTACTCCCCTCCACACTCACCTTGAGGGACGCCCCCATGCTGTTTATTTAGTCATTTAATTAATTTTTAAGACATTATTATTTAATAAATGTTTCATAAACCAATTAATTTAACAATTAATTTAATTTATTAACCCCTCCACACGCACTCACCTTGATGGACCCACCCCGCAGTTTTTATTTAATCATTTAATCAGTTTAAACAACTTAATTTTAAAAATATGAATAATAAATGTTTCTTTAACCAATAAATTTAATTAATTAATTTATTTATTTATTATCCCCCAGGACCACCCCCCCCCTCCGCCGCCACGCTCCTTCATAAATAATTTAATTAATTTAAGAAATTTAATTTTAGAAAAAAAAAAAAAAAAGTTAAATTCATTACCTAATTCGCTTAATTAATAATCAATTAATTAATTAATTAATTGACGATCACTCACCTTGGGCACTTTCCTGAGCTTGGCCCCCGCGATGGCGGCCGCGAACCCCGAGACCCCCCCGGGGACCCCCCCGGCCCCTCCCCCCCCCTCCGGGCCCGCCCCTCCCCCCAGGCCCGGCAGGGGCGGGGCCGGGGGGACCCCCGAGGGTGGGGGAGGGGGCCCGGGGGGGGGAGGGGGCCCCGGGGGGGCGGGGGCCCGGGGGGCGGGGGGGGAGGGGCGGCCGGGGGTCCTGGGGGGGCAAAAATGGAAAAAAAATTGGGGGGAGGGGGCGGGGTTTAAAGGGGAGGGGGCGTGGTCTCTGGATATGGGGCGGGGCCAGCGTTGAAGCCCCTCCCCCCTCACCTGACCCGCGCCGCTCGGGCTCCTCCATCAGCGGCCTGGGGGGGGAGGGGAGGGGAGGGTCAGCACCAAAATTTGGAGTTTTTACCCCAAAAAAATTCGGGGTTCCCACCCTTAAAATTTGCGCTTTTCCCCCAAAATTTGGGATTTTCCCTCTCAAAATTTGGGATTTCCCCTCTCAAAATTTGGGGTTCCCACCCTTAAAATTTGGGGGTTCCTCCTCAAAATTTGGGTTTCTCCCCCCCCCCCGTTAAAATTTGGGTTTCTCTCCCTTAAAATTTGGGGGTTCCTCCCCCAAAATTTGGGGGCCCCTCCCCCATAATCTGGGATCCGCCCCCTTAAAGTTTCGGGTTCCCGCCCACCTCAAAATTTGGGGTTTTCTGCCCCTAAAAATTCAGGTCCCCACCCTTAAAATTTGGGGTTTCCCCCCTTAAAATTTGGGGTTTCTTCCACAAAATTTGGGGACCCCCCCGAGGTTCTCACCTGTCGGGGGCTCAGGGGGGGCGGAGCCATCGGGGTCCGGCCAGGCCAGGGGGGTCCCTGGGGGACATTGGGGGGGTTTGGGGACATTTGGGGATCAATTTGGGGGGATTTGGGGTTGATTTTGGGGCGGGTTTATGGCTGGATTTGGGGGATTTGGGGTTGGTTTTGGGGGGCTTTATGCCCGGATTTGGGGTTGGTTTTGGGGGGCTTTATGCCTGGATTTGGGGGATTTGGGGTTGTTTTGGGGGGCTTTATGCCTGGATTTGGGGGGATTTTGGGGTTGAATTTGGGGGCTTTATGCCCGGATTTGGGGTTGATTTTGGGGGGGGGTTTATGGCAGGATTTGGGGGATTTTGGGGGGATTTGGGGTTGGTTTGGGGGGGGGTTTATGGCTGGATTTAGGGGGATTTTGGGGGGATTTGGGGTTGGTTTGGGGGGGCTTTATGCCCGGATTTGGGGTTGATTTTCGGGGGGGTTTATGGCGGATTTGGGGGGATTTTGGGGATGGATTTGGGGTGGATCTGGGGTTGCTTTGGGTGGGATTTGGGGTTGGTTTTGGGGGACTGATGGCGGAATTTGGGGAGGGTCTGGGGTTGGGTTTGGGTGGGACTTGTGGGGATTTGGGACTGATTTTGGGGGTGATTTATGGCTGGATTTGGGGGGGGGATTGGGGGGTTGATTTGGGGGGGCTTTTGGGGTTGATTTTGAGGGATCTCGGAATGGATTTGGGGGTTTAGGGGTTGGCTTTGGGGGGGATTTGGGGGTTGAATTTAAGGGGGTTTTGGGGTTTGATTTTGAGGGATCTCGGAATGGATTTTGGGGTTTTGGGGTTGAATTTAAGGCGGTTTTGGGGGTTGACTTTGGGGGGGATTTATGCTGGATTTGGTACACAAGAAGGGGTCGTGGGTCTGGGGGTGTCAATGTGGGTCTGGGGGTGTCAATGTGGGTCTGGGGGTGTCAGAGCCTCCCCAATCTCCCCCTGCTCGATGGCCTGCAGCGCCCTCAGCACGGCTGGGACGTGGGGGGCTCAGGAGGGTCTGGGGGTGTCAATGTGGGTCTGGGGGTGTCAGTGTGGGTCTGGGGGTGTCAGAGCCCCCCCGCTCTCACCCTGCTCGATGGCCTGCAGCGCCCTCAGCACGGCGGCGGCGGCCCTCAGCACGGCGGCGGCGAACTGGGCGGCCTCGGGGGGGGCGCCGAAGCTGAGCCCCCAGACCCGGCGCCCCTCGCGCCACTGGTGGAACTGGGGGGTGGCCTGGCTGTAGCGGAGCCCCCGCGACAGGGGGCAGTTCAGCACCACCTGGGGGGGCAAAACGGGGGGGGGCCGGGGCAGTTCAGCACCACCCTGGGGGGGGGGCAAAACGGGGGGGGCAGGGGCAGTTCAGCACCACCTGGGGGGGCAGGGGCAGTTCAGCACCACCTGGGGGGGCAAAAACGGGGGGGGCCGGGGCAGTTCAGCACCACCCTGGGGGGGGGGCAAAAACGGGGGGGGGCAGGGGCAGTTCAGCACCACCTGGGGGGGCAAAAACGGGGGGGGCAGGTGGCAGTTCAGCACCACCTGGGGGGGGGGCAAAACGGGGGGGGGCCGGGGCAGTTTCAGCACCACCTGGGGGGGGGCAAAACGGGGGGGGCCGGGGCAGTTCAGCACCACCTGGGGTCAAATACCCCCCCTAGGTACCCCAGGTGTCCCTCCCATCCCCCTGACTGCCCCCAAACCCCCCCCAAACGTCCCCCAGGTGCCCCACAAATGCCCCCAAACCCCCCCCAAAATACCCTCAGGTGCCCCATAAATGCCCCCAAACCCCCCCCAGGTGCCCCATAAATGCCCCCAAACCCCCCCAAACCGCCCCCCAGCTGCCCCCATAAATGCCCCCAAACCCCCAAACCCCCAAACCGCCCCCAGGTGCCCCATAAATGCCCCCAAACCCCCCCCAAACGCCCCCCAGGTGCCCCATAGGTGCCCCCCAACCCCCCCCCCCCCCCCAGGTGCCCCCCCAGGTGCCCCCCACCTGCTGCCTCGGGCGGGGGGCGCCGCCCCACGATGCGGAAGGCGAGCGAGCCGGGGCTGGTGGAACAGCTGGACACAGCTGGGGGGGCCGTGGGGGGGGGGCGCGCCCCCCAGCCCCGCCAGCCGGGACCCCCCCCCGCGGGCACCCAGAGCTTCTGCGCCTCGTCATAGAGCAGCACCCACGGCCCGGGCCGCGCACAGGGCACGCTCGCTGCGGGGGCACAGCGGGGTTACCCCAAATTCGGGGGAAAAACCCCGAAATTGGGAAAAAACCCCGAAAAAAACGGCGAAAAAAAGCACCAAAAAACGGCGAAAAAGCACCAAAAAACGGGGTTAAACCGCCACATAGAGCTCGCTGGGGAGGGGACGCGGGGTTAGAGACCCCCGGTACTGGGGAGCCCCGAAAATGGGGAGAAATCCCGAAAAAACGGGGAAAAAAAACCCACCAAAAAAACGGGGGAAAAAACACACCAAAAAATGGGAGAAACCTCGGGAAAATGGGCTGGGAATGCAAAAACGGGGGGCGGGAGCTGCCCCCGATGGGCTCAGACCCCCCCCCCCCGAAATTGGGGACCCCTCCCCTGGGGGGCTCCGAGCCCAGAAACGGGGAGAGAACCCCAAAAATTGGGGCTGGGGACCCCAAAAACGGGGAGAGAACCCCAAAAATTGGGGCTGGGGACCCCCAAAAAACGGGGAGAGAAGCCCAAAAATTGGGGCTGGGGACCCCAAAAAACGGGGGAGAGAACCCCAAAAATTGGGGCTGGGGATCCCAAAAAATGGGGAGAGAAGCCCAAAAAATTGGGGCTGGGGATCCCAAAAAACGGGGAGAGAACCCCAAAAATTGGGGGCTGGGGGACCCCAAAAACGGGGAGAGAAGCCCAAAAATTGGGGCTGGGGATCCCAAAAATGGGGAGAGAAGCCCAAAAATTGGCGCTGGGGACCCCAGAAAAGAGGGAAGAGGAGCCCCCAAAAATTGGGGCTGGGGACCCCAAAAACGGGGAGAGAACCCCAAAAATTGGGGCTGGGGACCCCAAAAACGGGGAGAGAACCCAAAAAAATTGGGGCTGGGGATCCCAAAAATGGGGAGAGAAGCCCAAAAATTGGCGCTGGGGACCCCAAAAATGGGGAGAGAACCCCAAAAATTGGGGCTGGGGACCCCAGAAAAGAGGGAAGAGGAGCCCCAAAAATTGGGGCTGGGGACCCCAAAAACCGGGGCTGGAACCCCAAAACCGCCCCCCCCCCCTCCCCCTCCCCCTTTTCCTTCCTCTTCTCCCCCGGGGCCGCCCCTCCCCCACTCCCAGTGCTCCCAGTAAAGCCAGAATCCGTCCCAGTATCGATGCCCAGCGCTCCCAGTGCTCCCAGTATCCATTCCCAGTTACCCCAGTCCTACTTCCCAGTATTCCCAGTTCTCCCAGTGCTCCCAGTATCAATCCCCCAGCGCTCCAGTAAACCCAGTACCAATTCCCAGTTACCCCAGTCCCAGCTCCCGACGCTCCCAGTGCTCCCAGTTCCGGATCCCGGCTCTCCCAGTGCTCCCAGTGCCACTTCCCGGTTTTCCCAGTGCTCCAGTATCAATTCCCAGTGCTCCCAGTTCTGGATCCCAGTGCTCCCAGTGCCACTTCCCGGCTCTCCCAGTGCTCCCAGTATCAATTCCCAGTGCTCCCAGTTCCGGATCCCAGTGATCCCAGTGCTCCCAGTATCAATTCCCAGTGCTCCCAGTCCGGATCCCGGCTCTCCCAGTGCTCCCAGTGCCACTTCCCTTCCCGTTTTCCCAGTGCTCCCAGTGCTCCCAGTATCAATTCCCAGTGCTCCCAGTTCCGGATCCCAGTGCTCCCAGTGCCACTTCCCGGTTTTCCCAGTGCTCCCAGTGCTCCCCAGTATCAATTCCCAGTGCTCCCAGTTCCGGATCCCAGTGATCCCAGTGCTCCCAGTATCAATTCCCAGTGCTCCCCAGTTCCGGATCCGGCTCTCCCAGTGCTCCCAGTATCGATTCCCAGTGCTCCCAGTGCCACTTCCCGGCTCTCCCAGTGCTCCCAGTATCGATTCCCAGTGCTCCCAGTGCCACTTCCCGGTTTTCCCGGCGCTCCCAGTTCCGGATCCCGGCGCTCCCCAGTGCCGCTCCCAGTACCCGCAGCCCCCGGTTCCAGTTCTCCCAGTGCCTCCCAGTATCGATTCCCAGTTCTCCCAGTTGCTCCCCGTACCCGTTACCGGCGCCGCCCGCTGCCCCCAGCGCCCGTTACCGGCACCCCCGGGACCGCCCGCCGCCCGTTACCGGCTCTCCCAGTTCATCCCAGTTCATCCCAGTGCCTCCCAGTACCGATCCCACTCGCTCCCAGTCCCCTCCCAGTTCATCCCCAGTTCGTCCAGTTCCCTTTCCCGGTTCTCCCGGTGCCGCTCCCCGGTTCCCGTTAACGCTTCCGCCGGTGCCCCCAGCTCCGGTGCCCGGTGCCCCCCGGTACCCCCGGTCGCTCCCAGTCGCTCCCGGTTCCCCCGGTTCCCATCCCCGTTTCACCTCATGCTGGCGGCCGTGCCCGGTCCGGGCCCTTCCGGTGGCGGCGGGGAGGGGGGGGGGGGGGCCGGACCCGCCGGTCCGGCGAGAGGCCCCGCCCCCCACGGGCATGGCCACGCCCCCCACACGGGCATGGCCACGCCCCCAAGGCATGCCCCCCGCCCCCCCATGGGTATGGCCACGCCCCGAAGCATGCCCCGCCCCCCATGGGTATGACCACGCCCACCGCCCGGCCCCGCCCCTCCCGGAACGGCAGGCCGGGAAACGGCACCGGGGGGGGGCTCGCGGGACCAGTAACGACCCAGTGCCCTCCCAGTAACGGACCAGTAATGTCCCAGTAGCCCCCCAGTGCCCTCCCAGTAACTCCCAGTAGCTCCCAGTAACTCCCCAGTGCCCTCCCAGTGCCCTCCCAGTGCCCTCCCAGTAGCCCCCAGTGCCCTCCCAGTGCCCTCCAGTAACTCCCAGTGCCCTCCCAGTAACTCCCAGTAATCGTCCAGTGCCCTCCCAGTAACTCCCAGTAACTCCCAGTAGCTCCCAGTAACTCCCAGTGCCCCTCCCAGTGCCCTCCCAGTAGCCCCCAGTGCCCTCCCAGTAGCTCCCAGTAACGTCCAGTGCCCCTCCCAGTGTCCCCCCGAACTCTCCAGTCCTGGACACTGGGAGTTACTGGGAGGCACTGGGAGTTACTGGGAGCACTGGGGGCACTGGGATTTACTGGGAGTTACTGGGAGTTACTGGGATTTACTGGGGGCACTGGGAGTTACTGGGAGTTACTGGGAGGCCACTGGGGGCACCGGGGGCACTGGGAGTTACTGGGAGTTACTGGATTTACTGGGAGTTACTGGGAGTTACTGGGATTTACTGGGAGGCACTGGGGGGCACTGGGAGTTACTGGGAGTTACTGGGATTTACTGGGAGGCACTGGGGGGCACTGGGATTTACTGGGAGTTACTGGGGGCCACCGGGGGCACTGGGAGGCGCCGGAGGGGAACTGGGGAGGCCCCCGGTGCCGGTGCCCGTTCCCGGTCCCCCCCATTCCCGGTTTCCCGGTCCCCCATTCCAAGTCCCAATTCCCCGGTTCCCCTTCCCCATTCCCGCCTCTCCGGTCCCGGTTCCCCGGTCAGAATTCCCGGTCCCGGTTCCCGGTCCGCAATTCCCCATTCCCCGTTCCCCCGTTCCCGTTCCCGTTCCCCGCCGCTCCCGTTCCGTCCCCGCCCCTCCGGCTTGGCCCCGCCCCTTGGCCCCGCCCTCTCCGCCGCCGCCGCCGCCGCCGCCGCCCGCCGCCGCCGCCGCCCTTTGTGTCCGCGCGTGGCCCCGGGCGCGGCGCTCACCGGCGATGGCGGCCCCGTGATGGCGGCACCGGGAGCCCCATGCGGGGGCCGCGGCCATGGGGCAGGTCCTGGGCTTCGCCCACTGCAGTACGGACCGGGACCGGGGACCGGGAACGGGGAGGGGCCGGGATGGAGGAGCGGGTACCGGGGAAACCGGGGAGCGGCACCGGGAACCGGGAGAGGCCGGGGCTGGGGAAATCGGGGATGAGGAACCGGGAACCGGGAGCGGGGAGCGGCACCGGGAGGGGGCCGGGGATGCGGGACCGGGGAGCGGCACCGGGAACGGGGAACGGAGCGCGGGGAGGGGCTGCGGGATGCGGGAGTGGCCGAGAAGCGGCGCCGGGAACCGGGAAACCGGCACCGGGAACCGGGGAGCGGCATCCGGGAAGCGGGGAGCGGCACCCCGGGAAGCGGGAGGGGCCGGGGGTGGGGGACGGGGGTACCGGGTACCGGGAACGGGGCGCGGGGAAACGGGGAGGGGCCTGCGGGATGCGGGAGGAACCGGGGAACGGCGAACCGGGTGTGGGCCGGGGATGGGTCCGGTACCGGGAACCGGGACGGGGGATGGGAGCACCGGGAAGCGGGGATGGATCCGCTACCGGGACATGGGGGGATCGCGGCAGCACCAGGGAGGGACCGGGAGCTGCGGGAGTTACCGGGACCGGGAGTTACCGGAAGGGATCGGGACCCGCGGGAACCGGGACACCGGGGACACCCGGGGACAAAGATATCCGGGGCCACGGGACCGGGAGGCGCTGGGGATGGGGGGACCGGGAACGGGAATTACCGGGAAACGGGGAGGAACCGGGGCCGGGAGCACCGGGAACGGGGAGGAACCGGGGCCGGGAGCACCGGGGAACGGGAATTACCGGGACCGGGAGCACCGGGAGCACCGGGAACGGGAATTACCGGGACCGGGAGCACCGGGAGCACTGGGAACGGGAAATTACCGGGAACGGGAATTACCGGGAACGGGGAGGAACCGGGGCCGGAGAGCACCGGGGATTCCCGGGCGGGGGTCCCCGGGGGTCCCCGGGACCAAGTTTGGGGTCCCCCCCCCCAGAGGAGGCTCCGTCCACGGCCTCCACCACACCGGACTCCACCGAGGGTGAGCGGGGACCCCCAAAATCCCCGAATTTACCCCAAAAACCCCAAATCCCCGTCAATGAACCCCAAATCCCCCAAAATTCACCCCAAAATTCACCCCACACCCCTCCCCAAAACCAACCCAAACCCCCCAAGGAAACCCCAAAACGCCCAAATCTGCCCCAGCCCTGGCCAACGAACCCCAGAGCGCCCCAAATCCCCTCCAAATTTACCCCAAACCACCCCAAAAACTCCTCAAACCTGCCCCAAACCACTCTAATCCCCCCCAAAGCCTCCTAAATCCCCCCCCAAATTTACCCCAAACCCACCCCAATTTACCCCAATCCCCCTCAAACCTCTCCAAATCCACCCCAAAGCCCCCGAAATCTGCCCCCAGTTTAACCCCAAATCCCCCCAAACCCACCCCCAAATCCCCCGAAATCTCTCCGAAACCCCCCAATTTACCCACAAATCCACCCCAAACCTCCCTAAAACCCCCCAAATTTACCCCAAAGCCCCCCAAATTTACCCCAAATGCCCCAATTTACCCCAAATCCACCCCAAACCTCCCTAAAACCCCCAAATTTACCCCAAAGCCCCCCAAATTTACCCCAAATGCCCCCAATTTACCCCAAATCCACCCCAAACCTCCCTAAAACCCCCAAATTTACCCCCAAAGCCCCCCAAATTTACCCCAAATCCCCCAATTTACCCCAAATCCACCCCAACCTCCCTAAAACCCCCAAATTTACCCCCAAAGCCCCCCAAATTTACCCCAAATCCCCCCCCATTTACCACAAATCCACCCCAAACCTCCCTAAAACCCCCAAATTTACCCCAAAGCCCCCCAAAATTTACCCCAAATGCCCCAAGTTACCCCCAAATCCACCCCAAAACCTCCCTAAAACCCCCAAATTTACCCCAAATCCCCCCCAATTTACCCCAAATCGGCCCCAAAACCTCCCTAAAACCCCCAAATTTACCCCAAAGCCCCCCAAATTTACCCCAAATGCCCCCAATTTACCCCAAATCCACTCCAAACCTCCCTAAAACCCCCAAATTTACCCCAAATCACCCCAATTTACCCCAAAATCCCCCTAACCCCCCCCAAATTTACCCCAAATGCCCCCAATTTACCCCAAATCCACCCCAAACCTCCCTAATACCCCCAAATTTAACCCCAAAGCCCCCCAATTTAGCCCAAATCCCCCCAATTTACCCCAAATCCACCCCAAACCTCCCTAAAACCCCCAAATTTACCCCAAATCCCCCCCAAATTTACCCCAAATCCCCCCAATTTACCCCAAATCCACCCCAAAGTCCCCCAAACTCCCTGAATCCCCCCCAATTTACCCCAATTTACCCCAAAACCTCCCTAAACCGCCCCAAATTCACCGCAAAATCCCCCCAATTTTACCCCAATTTCACTTCAGACCTCCCTGAACACCCCCAAATCCCCCCAAATTTACCCCAATTTTACCCCCCAAACCCCCCCCCCAATTTTACCCCCCAAACTCACCCCAAAATCCCCCCGAGACCACCCCAAAACCTCCCTAAATGCCCCCAAATTTCCCCCAAACCCCCAAATTTACCCCAAACCCCCCCCCCCCATCAGGCGGCCCCGAGGACCCCCCCCCTTTCCCGGAGCCCCCCGAGGATGAGGACGATGATGACGATGATGACGATGATGATGAAGAAAATGAGGAGGGGGCGGCGCTGCGTTGCCGCCCCTCCCCCCACGAGCTCACTTCTCCTACATCGCCTTCGGGGGGGGAGGGGCAGGGGGGACGGGGGGGGAGGGGCGGCCACGCCCCCCCACCCCCACCCCCCACCCCCCCCCACCGCAGGGTCCGCGCCCCTCCCCCACGCCTGAGCCCGGGGGGGGGCGGGGGCCTCGGGGGCCGGACCCCTCCCCCACCCCCCCCAAAAAGGACCCCCAGCCCCAAAAAGGAGCCCGGGGACCCCAAACCCCCCCCCCCAACAAAATTGGGGAGGGGGCGAGGGGGGATTTGGGGGGGGGCGAGGAGGAGGAGGAGGAGGAGGAGAGCCAAGGGAGGAAGGGTGAGGATGGGAAGGGGATTTGGGGGGGTTTGGGGGGTCCCAGGGGGGGATTTGGGGGGTCTGAAGGGGAATTTGGGGGTCCCTGAGGGGGGGGTCCGGGAGAGATTTGGGGGGAGGATTTGGGGATGTCTGGGGGTCCCAGAGGGAATTGGGGGGTCCCTGTTTGGATTTGGGGGGATTTGGGGGTCCCAGGGGGGGATTTGGGGGGGGTCCACAAGGGGGAAATTTGAGGAGGGGGGGGAATTGAGGGGGGTCTGGGGGGGAAATTGGGGGGATTTGGGGGTCCCAGGGGGTATTTTGGGGTCCCAGGGGGTATTTTGGGGGTCCCCGGGGTTATTTGGGACCCCCAGACCCCCCCTTTTACCCCCCCTGCCCCCCCCATTTTCCCCCTCCCAGCATCCCCCGCGCCGCTCCCCTCCCCCCCGCCAGGGGGCGCCCGCCCGGAGCCCCCCCGAGCCTCGGCCCCGCCCCCTCCCGCCGCTCCCGACCAATCACCGGCCGCCGCGGGCGCTGACGGACAGGGTGAGCGGCCAATGGGAGCGCGCGGCGGCTCCGGTTGCGGGGAAGGGGTTCGCGCCGCCCCCCGGCGCCATTGGAGGGTTAAAAATAGGGGGTGACCCCCCCCCCCCCCACCCCCCAAAATAACGCGGGACCCCCCCAAAATAACCCCCGGGAGAGAGAACGGGAGAGAGACATGGAGGGAACTGGTGCGGACTGGGGGGGACTGGGGGGACTGGGGGGGAACTGGGGAGGGACTGGGGGGGACTGGGAAAGGGTTAAAGGGGGCTATTTCGGGGTTACTGGGTTGTACTGGGGGGGAACTGGGAGGGACTGGGGGGGGACTGGGGGGAACTGGGAGGGACTGGGGGGGACTGGGAGGGACTGGGGGGGACTGGGAAAGGGTTTAAAGGGGCATTCGGGGGTTACTGGGTTGTACTGGGGGGGGAACTGGGGGGGACTGGGGGGACTGGGAGGGGATTGGGGGGGACTGGGGGGACTGGGAGGGGATTGGGGGGGGACTGGGAGGGGATTGGGGGGGACTGGGAGGGGACTGGGAGGGGACTGGGGGGGACTGGGAGGGGATTGGGGGGAACTGGGGGGGGACTGGGAAAGGGTTAAAGGGGGGATTCGGGGTTACTGGTTTGTACCGGGGGGGAACTGGGACGGACTGGGAGCGCCGGGAATTGAACTGGGCGAGACTGGGGAGTCGCTCGGGGGGGGACACGGGGAGGTGACGGTGGCAGGCGACCCCCGCGTCCCCCCGGCTGTCCCCCAGCGTGGGAGCTGCTGCTGTGGCGCGTCCCGCGGCCGCTCGGCGCTGGCGCAGCTGGCGGCGCTGCTGCTGCTGGGCTCCCTGTCCCGCTTCAGCGCCGTGGCCGTGCTGGCGCACGCGGCCCTGGCCGTGCTGGCCGTCACCCGTGCCCCTGCGCCTGCGCCGGCTGGCCCTGAGCGCGCTGCGGCCGCCGGGCACCGAGCCCCCGGACAGGTGAGTGGCAACCTGAGGGAGGGTCCCTGCATGCCACCCCCAGTGTCACCCCGTGCCACCCCCAGTGTCACCCCCAGTGTTCCCCCCGTGTCACCCCAGCCAGTGAGTCACACCTGAGTGAGGGTCCCTGCGTGCCACCCCCAGTGTCCCCCCCGTGCCACCCCCCAGTGTCACCCCCAGTGTCCCCCCGTGTCACCCCCGGCCAGGTGAGTCACACCTGAGTGAGGGTCCCTGCATGCCACCCCCAGTGTCACCCCGTGTCACCCCCCGTGTCACCCCGTGCCACCCCCGGCCAGGTGAGTCGCACCTGAGTGAGGGTCCCTGCGTGCCACCCCCAGTGTCAACCCCGTGCCACCCCCAGTGCCACCCCCAGTGTCCCCCCGTGTCACCCCGGCCAGGTGAGTCGCACCTGAGTGAGGGTCCCTGCGTGCCACCCCCAGTGTCACCCCGTGTCACCCCCAGTGTTCCCCCGTGCCACCCCCAGCCAGGTGAGTCACACCTGAGTGAGGGTCCCTGCATGCCACCCCCAGTGTCCCCCTCCCTGCCACCCCCCAATGTCCCCTCCCTGCCACCCCAGTGAGGTGACAACCCAGATGTCCCCTTCCTGCCACCCCCCCAGTGTCCCCTCCCTGCCACCCTCAGTGTCCCCTCCCTGCCACTGCCCACGGAGCCCCAAACCAGGTGAGTGACACCTGAGTGTCCCCCTCGGGTGAGTGACACCCCCCAGTGTCCCCTCGCTGCCGCCCCAAGAGACATCAGGGTGGCCCTGGTGGCTTTGTCCCCATCCCTGTCCCCCTTGTCCCTGTCCCCATGTTTTGTCCTCTGTCCCCACGGACTGTCCTTCTGTCCCCCAGTGCTGTCCGTCTGTCCTTCTGTCCCTGTCCCCAGCCCTGTCCCCATGTCCCCCAGCCCTGTCCCCATGTCCCCAACCCTGTCCCATGTCCCTGTCCTTCTGTCCCCATCGCTGTCCCCATGGCTGTCCCCTGTCCCCGTCCCTGTGGCTGTTCCCCTGGCACTGTCCTCCTGTCCCTGTCCCCATCCCTTTCCTTGTCCCCAAGGCTGTCCCCGTGTCCCCAAGGCTGTCCCCGTGTCCCCAAGGCTGTCCCCAATGTCCCCGTGTCCCCCAGGGCGCAGCCGTGGTCCCTGAGCGAGGAGCAGCAGCAGCGCTGGGCACGCAGTGACCTTCACCCTCCTCCTTCCTCGCGTGTCCCCAAGGCTGTCCCCGTGTCCCCAAGGCTGTCCCCATGTCCCCATGTCCCCAAGGCTGTCCCCATGTCCCCAAGGCTGTCCCCATGTCCCCGTGTCCCCAAGCTGTCCCCGTGTCCCAAGGCTGTCCCCATGTCCCCCATGTCCCCAAGGCTGTCCCATGTCCCCCATGTCCCCAAGGCTGTCCCCGTGTCCCCAAGGCTGTCCCCAATGTCCCCGTGTCCCCAGGGCGCAGCCGTGGTCCCTGAGCGAGGAGCAGCAGCAGCGCTGGGGCGCGGTTCCTGGCCCGGCACGCGGCGGCGGCCGGCCCGGACGCTCACCGGCTCTTCCTGGTGCACAGCGTGCCCGAGTCCCTCAAGGTGACACCGGGGACACCGGGGACACTGGGGGGTGTTGGGGGCATTGGGGACATTGGGGGGATTGGGGGCAATGGGGACATTGGGGACATTGGGGGGACACTGGGGGCATTGGGGGGACATTGGGGGGACACAGGGGGCAATGGGGGCATTGGGGACATTGGGGACATTGGGGGGACATTGGGGGCAATGGGGGCATTGGGGACACTGGGAGACGTGGGGGACACAGGGGGACATTGGGGGGCATTGGGGACAGTGGGGGACATTGGGGACATTGGGGGCATTGGGGA
The DNA here is from genome assembly GCA_036010785.1 of Ammospiza maritima maritima. Taxonomy (NCBI): domain Eukaryota; kingdom Metazoa; phylum Chordata; class Aves; order Passeriformes; family Passerellidae; genus Ammospiza; species Ammospiza maritima. The sequence continues at coordinate 56,938 of CM069697.1, read as the reverse complement.
CACTGGGAGACGTGGGGGACATTGGGGGCAATGGGGGCATTGGGGACACTGGGGACACATGGGGGACACAGGGGCATTGGGGGACAGTGGGGACAGTGGGGACATTGGGGGGACATTGGGGGCATTGGGGACATTGGGGGCATTGGGGACACTGGGAGACGTGGGGGACACAGGGGGCATTGGGGACAGTGGGGGACATTGGGGACATTGGGGGCAATGGGGACACTGGGAGACGTGGGGGACACAGGGGACATTGGGGGCAATGGGGGGATTTGGGGACATTGAGGGGCATTGGGGGCAATGGGGACATGGGGGGCAATGGGGACAGCGGGCACCGGGCGCTGTGGGTGGCACGGGGGGGGTGGCCACCGCCTGTGACGCGACGGTGCCAATGTCACCTTGGTGGCCGCAGTTCGCCTTCCTGTTCTACCTGCTGACCTACGTGGGGGCCGCCGTCAACGGGGTGACACTGCTGGCAGCGGGTACGAGAGGGGACACTGGGGGGACACTGGGGGGACACTGGGGGCATTGGGGACATTGGGGGGATTGGGGACATTGAGGGGATTGGGGACATTGGGGACACTGGGGGGACATTGGGGGGATTGGGGACATTGGGGACACTGGGGGGACATTGAGGGGATTGGGGACATTGGGGACACTGGGGGACATTGGGGGCATTGGGGACACTGAGGGGATTGGGGACATTGAGGACACTGGGGGGACATTGGGGACATTGGGGGGATTGGGGACTTTGGGGACACATTGGGGACGCTGAGGGGATGATGAGGGGACATTGTGGACACTTGGGGACAGTTGGTGACCCCCGGTGACCCCCGGTGTCCCCACCATGTCCCCTCCCTGCCCAGGTGTCATCAGCGCCTTCACCTTCCCCGTGCTCTACCGGCGCCACCAGGTACGGCCACGCCCCCAGGTGGCACCTGAGGGGACATCGGTGACACCCGAGGGTGGCACTGCCACCACGAGGGGAGGGTGACCATTGTGTCTGTCCCTAAATGTCCCCAAATGTCCCCTCCAGGCCCAGATCGATCAATACCTGAGCCTGGCCCGGGGCCACCTGAGCCACCTGCGAGCCAGGTGAGTGTCACCAATGTCCCCAAAATGTCCCCCCAGTGTCCCCAATCCCCCCGATGTCCCCCCGATGTCCCCGCAGGGTCCTGGCCAAGCTGCCAAGTGCCAAAGTGAAGCCGCAGTGACACCGCTGTCCCCGCTGTCCCCGCCCCGAGGTGACAGTGAGGAGGGGGGCGTGGCCATGGGGAGGAGGCCACGCCCCATTCGCGTCCTTTTAATTTAATTTAATTTAGTTTTATTTTATTTCATTCTTGTCCTTCCAATTTAATAAAAACTCTTGTGACAAACCGGTGACAACGTGACAATGTCCCCCCACAATGTCCCCAAATTTCCCCCCAACGTCCCCAGATTTCCCCAAATTTTCCCTCAGATTTCCGCCCAAATGTCCCCAATGTCCCCCAATGCCCCCAGCGTCCCCACTTTTCCCAAAATGTCCCCAAATGCCCCCAAATTTCCGCCCCCGCCCCGCCAAAAGCGCGCGAACGCGGCGCCTCAAGCCCCGCCCCCTCCCGCTTTGGCCCCGCCCCTTCCCTGTCCTGATTGGTCGCCGCCCAGGCCCAGGCCCCGCCCCCGTTGCCATGGCCGCGGCCGTTGCCGCGCGACGTAAACACGGGACGCCGGACGTGTTGACGTCACCGGCGGGGAACGCCGTAACCGGGGAGACCCGCGCGGTGTTTACCGGACGGGAGCGCGGGAACCGCGGGAAAACGGGGCGGGAAAATCCCCAGAGGGATCCCCGGGACCACCGAGAGCCGAGAGAGACCCCCGGGACACCGGGAACGAGACGGAGACCCTCGGGACCACCGGGAACCGGGGAGACCCGCGCGGTGTTTACCGGAAGGGAGCGCGGGAACCGCGGGAAAACGGGGCGGGAAAAAAACCTCGGAAAATCGAGCGAGACCCCGGGACCCCCGGGAACGGGACAGGGACCCCCGGGACCCTCGGAGCGGGGCTAAGACCCCGGAAAGCTGAGCGGGATCCCCGGGAACCGAGCGGACCCCCGGAAACAGGGCTGGGACCCCCGGGATCCCGGGAGCGGGGGTTGAGAACACCGAGAGCCCACCGGGACCCCCGGGATCCCGGGAACGGGACCGAGACCCTCGAGAACCGACCGGGACCCCCGATAACGGGATAGGGACCCCCGGGACGGGACTGGGTCCCCCGGTACACCGGTAACGGGACAGAAAATCCCGAGACCCCGGTACCCCGGTAACGGGACCCCCGGTCCGTGCCGGGCCCGGGAGCACCGGGAGCCACCGGCGGGGGCGGGGCCGGGGCCGGTGAATGAACGGTGACCCCGAGGGCGTGGGAACCGCCCCCCCCACACCGGGGGTGCCGCCGTGACTCAGCGCCGGTGCCGCAACGGGACCGGGACCCCCCGAACCGGGACCCCCCCGATCCCAGGGACCCCCAAACCGGGACCCGCCGGGACCTTCGGGAACCCGAACCGGGATGCTGAACCGGGACCCCCGAACCGGGACCCTGAACCGGGACCCACGGACTCCGAACCGGGACCCTCCGGAAGCCCGAACCGGGATCTCCAAGCCGGGACCCCCAAAGCGGGACCCTCCGGAGAACCCCCGGACCCCCGAACCGGGACCCCCCCGGTACCGGGAACGGCTCCAGCCCGGGATGGCACCGGGGGGGGGTCCCGGTAGCACCGGGGGGGATTCCGGGGGTCTCATGGGGGATGTCCCGGGAGGTCACCGGGGCAAGCACCGGAGGGGGGTCCCGGGGATGCCCCGGTTGGTTTGGGGGTCCCGGGGGTCTCATGGGGGATGTCCCGGGGGTTACCGGAGGCTCCTCGGGGACACCGGGAGGTCACCGGGGGATGCACCGGAGGGAGGTACCGGGGATCCCCGGTGGGTTCCCCGTTGGTTTGGGGGTTCCGGGGCTCTCGGGGCTCTCATGGGGGACACCGGGGGGTCCCGATGGTGGAACCGGGGTTTACCGGAGGCTCCTCGGGGACACCGCGAGGTCACCGCGGGATGCACCGGAGGGAGATACCGGGGACGCCCCGTTGGTCTGGGGGTCCCGGGGGTCTCGGGGGAGTTCCCGGTTCCCGGTGCCGCCTCCCGGGACCCTTCGTGCCGTTTCTAGAACGGGCGGGCCGTTCCCGTTTCTATTAATACGGGCGGGCGGCGGCGGCGGCGGCGGCGGCGGCGGCGGCGGCGGAGGGAATCCCTGTGACGTCATTGCTAGGATACCAAACAAACACTCCAGACAAGGCCATATATGGCTAATTGCGTCACAGGAACTCCGGCGGGGCGGGGCCGGGGGATCCCCCCCGTTCCCGGCCCTCCCCGGGGCCTCTTAACGGCGGCGGCGCCTCCGGGAGCCTCAGACGGCGCCGGGCACCGACGGCACCGAGCCCGGGGGGTCCCGGTGGGCGCGGGGGGGGCCCGGGGGTCCCGCGGCGGCGGCGGAGGGGGCCGTGACGTCAGCGCGGGGGGGCGTGGCCCGCCGTATAAAGCGGCGGGGCCGCCGCGAGCCCGTTCATTCATAAAACCGGACGCCGGCAGCGGCACCGGCGCCCGGCCGAGGGGATTGAGCGCGGCTCGGCGCGGATTTACCGGCGCTCGTAACGGAAACGGGGATTTATCCTGTACCGGGACAGCTTTGGGGGGTTTTTGGCACCGGAGCGAGCGGAGCCGGTCGCGGACGGAGCGGGGAGTGTGAGGGGGGTTTGGAACGGAGCACCGGAGAGCGGAACGGACGGTACCGGAGATTATAGCGGGCGACCGGAGATCGGCACGGACGCTACCGGAGCTTTTAGCGGACAACCGGAGCTGGACGCGAACGGTACCGGAGCTTATAGCGGATAACCGGAGCTTTTAGCGGACAACCGGAGCTGGGGACGGACGCTACCGGAGCTTTTAGCGGATAACCGGACGCACCGGAGCTCGGTACCGGCGAACCGGAGCTTGTAGCGGACGGTACCGGAGCTTTTATCGCATTACCGGACACACCGGCGCTCGGTACCGGAGCTTTTAGCGCACAACCGGAGCGCGGCACGGACACAGCGGAGCTCACAACCGCTGAACCGGGGCACGCCGGACACTCACCGGAGCCTGACCGGCGCACCGACCCGAGCCGCCCCGTGATGCCGCCGGCGCTAACGGCGTGACCCCGCAGCTTTGTGGCGGCGGGGCGGCCCCCGCGGCCCCGGGGCCATGTTCCAGGGGTTCCCCGGGGATTACGACTCGGGCTCCCGGTGCAGCTCGTCGCCCTCGGCCGAGTCCCAGTACCTGTCGCCGCTCGACTCCTTCGGGAGCCCCGCGGCCGCCGCCGGGGCCGCGCAGGTGAGCGCCGCCGGTACCGGGGGCGTGGGGCTGAGGAGGGGATGGGAGGATGAGGAGGGCGAGGGGGGGAGGATGAAGCGGAGCAGCACCGGGGGGGCGGGGCCGTGCGTAAGCCGCGCGCAGTGACGTCGCGGGCGGCGGTGACGCGGCACGCACGCACGCAGAGCGCGCGGGTTATTTTTGGGGTGTCCCCTCCCCCCCCCCCCCTCCTCGCTCTTTGGTGCCGTTGCCAAGGGAGACGGGAGGTGGACACGCCCACCTCGGCGTGGGCACGCCCGCTTTGTGGCGGAGCCACGCCCACACGAGCGGGGTGACCGGGGCTTAGGCCACGCCCACTGGTGGGGATGGGCGCGCTCCCTCCGAGCCCTGGCCACGCCCCCCGAGCCTTGGCCACGCCCTCCTCTGAGCCTTGGCCACGCCCCCTTGCGGATTTGGGGACCTCGGGGGGGTCCCAAAGGGTGGCGGTGCCACCTGAGAGTGGCGATGTCACCTGGGGACCCCTGTGACGTCACCTGAGGGTGGCGATGTCACCTGGGGACCCTCGGGGTCCCCTCCAGGGCTCGGATTTTGGGGAGGGGGCGACCAAAATTTGGCCCGAGATGGGTTTGGGGGTCCCTGGGGGTGACAGGGACACGAGGGTGTCACATCCCGCATCTGGACGGGGATGTCCCCAGCGATGTCCCCCCGCTGCTCTGACCATGTCCCCCCGTGTCCCCAAGTGTCCCCCGCCTCTCTGACCGGTGTCCCCATCGATGTCACCGCCTAACTGTGTCCCCAGGTGTCCTCCACCTGTCTAACCCGTGTGCCCCCGTGTCCCCATCGGTGTCACCTCTCTAACCCGTGTGCCCCCGTGTCCCCCACTTCTCTGACCGGTGTCCCCATCGATGTCACCGCCTAACTGTGTCCCTCCCGTGTCCCCAGGTGTCCTCCACCTCTCTAACCCGTGTCCCCCCGTGTCCCCATCGGTGTCACCTCTCTAACCCGTGTCCCCCCGTGTCCCCCATGGCTCTGACCGTGTCCCCCCCGTGTCCCCTGGGGACATGCCCCGCTCCTTCGTGCCACCGTCCTCGCCATCACGGCATGGGTGTCGCTGCTCTGACCGTGTCCCCAAGTGTCCCCATGGCTCTAACCCCTGTCCCCTGTGTCCCCAAGTGTCCCCGTCGGTGTCACCCTCTAACCGTGTCCCCCGTGTCCCCTGTGTCCCCAAGTGTCCCCATCGGTGTCACCCCTCTAACCGTGTCCCCCCGTGTCCCCTCAGGAGTGCAGCGCCCTGGGGACATGCCCGGCTCCTTCGTGCCACCGTCACCGCCATCACGGCATGGGTGTCACTGCTCTGACCGTGTCCCCAAGTGTCCCCCATGGCTCTAACCCCTGTCCCCCGTGTCCCCAAGTGTCCCCATCGGTGTCACCCCTCTAACCGTGTCCCCCGTGTCCCCCCGTGTCCCCTGTGTCCCCAAGTGTCCCCATCGGTGTCACCCATGGCTCTGACCGTGTCCCCCCCTTGTCCCCCCGTGTCCCCTGGGGGACATGCCCGGCTCCTTCGTGCCACCGTCACCGCCATCACGGCATGGGTGTCACTGCTCTGACCGTGTCCCCGTCGCCGTCACCCCTCTAACCGTGTCCCCCCGTGTCCCCCCGTGTCCCCGCAGGAGTGCAGCGCCCTGGGGGACATGCCCGGCTCCTTCGTGCCCACCGTGACCGCCATCACCACCAGCCAGGACCTGCAGTGGCTGGTGCAGCCCACGCTCATCTCCTCGGTGGCCCCGGGGGCCGCCATGGCGCAGCCGCCCCCGCCGCCCCCCGCCCTGGACCCCTACGAGCTGCCCGGGCCGAGCTACGGCGGCCCCGGCTTGGGCGGCGGCGGCTTCGGGGCCGCACCGGCACCGGCACCGGCACCGGGAGCGGCACCGGGAGGCAGAGCCCCGAGGGCACGGGCGCGGCGGGGCCGCGAGGAGACGGTGAGAGGGGACACGGGGGGACGGACGGGGGGACGGACAGAGGGACAGGGGCACGGACGGGACAGTGAGAGGGGACACGGGGGGACGGACAGAGGGACAGGGTAGGATGGAGGGGATGGACGGGACGGAGGAGACGGTGAGAGGGGACGGACAGACAGACAGGGGGGCACGAGGGACAGAGGGAATGGAGGGGACAGACGGACAGACGGGGGGATGGAGGGATGGAGGCGGACAGGGGACAGACAGAGGGACAGGGGGGACACAGGAGACGGTGAGAGGGGACAGACGGACAGAGGGATGGAGGGGACAGACAGGGGGGACAGAGGGACAGACAGGGGGGACATGAGAGGGCAGAGGGACAAGGGGGACACAGGGGATTGAGGGACAGACAGGGGGACAGAGGGGATTGAGGGACAGACAGAGGGACAGGGGACAGACAGGGGGACAGAGGGACAGACAAGGGGGCAGAGGGACAGACAGGGGGACAGAGGGACAAGGGGGACACAGGGGGACAGGGGGCAGACAGGGGGACAGGGGGCAGACAGGGGGACACAGGGGGACAGAGGGGACAGACGGGGGGACACCGGGTGGCACCGGGTGACGCTGCTGCCCCCCGTGCCCGCAGCTGACCCCCGAGGAGGAGGAGAAGCGCCGCGTGCGGCGGGAGCGGAACAAACTGGCGGCGGCCAAATGTCGCAACCGGCGCCGCGAGCTGACGGACCGGCTGCAGGCGGTGAGTATCGCGGCGCTATCGCGACACCATCGCGACGGCAATCGCCGCCAGGGGGCGGCATTTCAGTGACGTTATCGGGACGTTATCGCGACATTATCGCGACGGCAATCGCCGCCGGGGGGTGGCACTATTGTGACGCTATCGCGACATTATAGCGACGCTATCGCGACAGCAATCCCTTCCAGGGGGCGGCATTTCAGTGACGTTATCGCGACGTTATTGTGACATTGCCGCGACAGCAATCGCCGCCAGGGGGGGGCATTGTCCCCAAGGGCCCGCGGTGTCGCCGGTGATGGTGGCGGTGTCCTCGGACTTGGGGACGTTTGGGGACATCGAGAGGGGAGTTGGGGACATTTGGGGACATCAGGAGAGGACAGGGATGTCACCAGCTGGTGGTGGTGATGTCCTCGGAGTTGGGGACATTTGGGGACATCAGGCGGGGACAGGAGTGTCACCGGTGATGGTGGCGATGTCCTCGGAGTTGGGGACATCAGGAGGGGACAGGCGGACGCCCAGAGATGTCCCCAGGCTTGGGGACATCCGAGGGGACAGAATGAGGACAGTGCCATCAGTGGGGACAAGGGGACAAAGGAAGGGACAGACAGACACTTAGGGACGTAGGAGGAGCCTGAGGGATGTCCCCAGGTTTGGGGACATCTGAGGGGACACCCAGGGATGGACGGACAGAGACCCAGACGGACACACAGTGACACGGGAGGGCCGCAACGACATCTGGGGACACCTGGGGACATCGCCACGTCCCTGACACTGGTGTCCCCAGACTTGGGGGCATCCGAGAGGACACTCAGGGACACCCGGGGACACCCAGGGATGGACGGACAGAGGCCCAGACGGACGCGCAGGGACACGGGAGGGTGACAAAGACCCTGGCGGCACTCAGGGGGACACGGCAATGCCACAGAGACCCTGGTGACACTCAGAGGGACACAGGAGGGCCACAGCGACATCTGGGGACACCTGGGGACATCCGAGGGGGACACTCAGGGACGGACGGACGGACAGAGACCCAGACAGACTTGCAGTGACACGGGAGGGCCACAGGAGGGCGACAAAGACCCCGGTGACGCTCGGTGCCACCTGGGGACACCCGAGGGGACACCCAGGGCCACCTGCAGATGTCCCCGTGTCCCTGATGTCTCTGTCCCCAGGCTTGGGGACATCTGAGGGGACACTCAGGGACACCTGGGGACACCCAGGGACGGACGGACGGACACCCAGGGACACGGGAAGGGACAGCGACCCCAAGGGACACTTGGGGACATTGCCAGGGCACCGATGGCGCTGTCCCCAGACTTGGGGACGCCCAGAAGGACACGCAGTGACACGGGAGGGCGACAAAGACCCCGGGGACGCTCAGGGGGGCGCGACGACGGCGCAGAGACCCCGGTGACGCTCGGCGCCGCCCGGGGACACCCGTGGGGACACCCGGGGCCACCCGCGGGCGCCGCCGCGTCCCTGACCGCGCCCGCCCCGCAGGAGACGGACCAGCTGGAGGAGGAGAAGGCCGAGCTGGAGTCGGAGATCGCCGAGCTGCGCAAGGAGAAGGAGCGCCTGGAGTTCGTGCTGGTGGCGCACGCCCCGGCCTGCAAGGTCCCCTTCGAGGACGTCGGCGCCGCCGCGGCCGCCGCGGCCGTGCCCGCGGTGCCCTCCGCCGCCGCGCCCGTCTCCTCCGAGGTGAGCAGCCCCGGCGAGGCCCCGCCGCCGCCGCCGCCGCCGCCGCCGCCGCTGCCGTGGTTCCTCGTGCCGCAGGGTCCCGTCCCCGGCGCCTGCTGCTGGGGAGCCCCTAACGCGGCGCCCCCCGCGTTTGTGTCCCCCCACCCAGAGGGAAACTCCTCCTCATCATCCTCATCCTCCTCCTCGTCCTCCTCCTCCTCGCGCGGAGCCTCGCGCCAGCGGCGGAGCGGCGGCGGCGGCGGCGGCGGCGGCGACCACCGGGGCTCCTCCTCCTCCTCCTCCTCGGACTGCCTGAGCTCCCCCTCGCTCCTCGCGTTGTGAACGGGGCAGGTGGCGCTTGGCCACCTCCGCGTGTCCCCTTTGTCGCCTCCAGGTGGTGTCACTTTGTCACCTCCAGGTGACACCTCCGCGTCACCCCCGCCTCCGGGCTTCGTCCTCCTCGGAGCGCCCGAGCTCCGCCCTCGCTCCTCGCGTTGTGAATGGGGAGAGGTGGCGCTTTGTCGCCTCCGTGTCCCCTTTGTCACCTCCAGGTGTCGCCTCCACCCTCTGCAGGTGGCGCTCGGGCACCTCCGTGCGTCCCCTTTGTCACCTCCAGGTGTCACTTTGTCACCTTCACGGGGCTCCTCCTCCTCCTCCTCCTCCTCGGACCGCCTGAGCTCCCCCTCGCGTTGTGAACGGGACAGGTGGCACTTGGTCACCTCTGTGTCCCCTTTGTCACCTCCAGGTGACACCTCCAGGTCACCTCCACCTGTGCTGGTTTTTTTGGTGGGTTTTTTTTGTTTGTTTGTTTGATTGTTTGTTTCCCACCCCCGGTTTTCATGGGATTTTTTGTTTGTTTTTTTTGTTTTTTTTTCCCCCGGTTCTGGTGGGATTCCGTTATTTTTCGCGGGTTTTTTCCCCCCGATTTTTTTTTTTTTTTTTTTGGGTTGTTTTTTTTTTTTTTTTTTTTTTTTGGTGCCGGTTTTGGCTGATCCTGGTTCTTGTCACCTCCTGGCGGGGTCACTCCGGGATTCTTTGTCCCTTCTGGAGATGTCCCCACCCCGTTCAGCACCTTCTCGTGGTGTCCCTGTCACCTCAGCGGTGCCTGGAGATGTCACCACCCCACTCCCACCACCCACAGGAGGTTTCGTGTCACCTCCGAGGTGACCACGAGGGTCCCTCCAGGACCTCTGTCCCCCTGGAGATGTCCCAGCCCGCCCCTGGTGACACCCGAGGTGTCCCCGAGCCCTCGCTGAAGGTCCCCAGGAGGGTCCCGGTGCCATCTCCACCCCTTTGGAGATGCCACCGCCGTGTGTCCCCGTCCCCACCCCCAGAAGGTCCCTGTGTCATTTCTGTCCCCTGGAGCTGGCCCGTGTCCCCCGAGGGGCTCCAGGGGCCACCGCCACCCTCTCCAGGTGTCACTTTGTCACCTGCATGTCCCCCGAGGGCCACCGGGCGTCCCCTCCAGGTGCCACCACCGGGTCACCTCCAACTTTGTCACCTCCGTGTCCCTTTCAGGGGGTCCCTGCACCTCCAGGTGCCACCTCCAGGTGTGTCCCACCTGTCCCCTCCCGTGTCCCCGCCCCCGCTTGGCCTTGGCTCCGCCCCCCTCTCCCCCCCCCCCCCCCCCCCGTATATAAATCTATTTTTGTTGCGCGGGAGATGTTTAATTTTTATTATTAATTATATCGAGGATAATTATTGTTCGTGCCGTGTTCGTGCCCACCCGGGGGTCTCACCGCCCCCCCCTCCCCCCCCCTCGGGGGTCTCTGCCCCTCCCCTCTCCCCCCCCCCCCCCCGGTCCGCGCTCGTTTCCCCCCCCCCCCCCCCCCCCAAACGTGGCCAATAAAAGCTGAGCGGCTCCCGCGGCCCCCGTGGTGTTTTTGGGGTGAATTGGGGAGGTTTTGGGGGTCTGGGGAGGTTTTGGGGGGTCTGGGGGAGGTTTTGGGGGTCTGGGGGAGGTTTTGGGGGGTCTGGGGGAAATGCCCCCCGCTCGCCTGCAGTTCCGGCAGTGACCGCCAGGGGGAGCGCGGGGAGAGGAACTGAGCGGGGGCGCTCCCAGTTTGGGGGGGGCGCTCCCAGTTTGGGGGGGCGCTCCAAGTTTGGGGGATTCTCTCCAGTTTGGGGGATTCCCTCCCAGTTTGGGGGATTCCCTCCCAGTTTGGGGACTCCTTTCCCAGTTCAGGAGATCTGATCCCAGTTTTCAGGTTTCTCTCCCAGTTTTCGGGATTCTCTCCCAGTTTTGGGATTCTCTCCCAGTGTTTGGGATTCTCTCCCAGTGTTTGGGATTCTCTCCCAGTTTCGGGACTCCTTTCCCAGTTTCGGGACTCCTTTCCCAGTTTTTGGGATCCTTTCCCAGTTTTTGGGATCCTTTCCCAGTTTTTGGGATTTTCTCCCAGTTTTTGGGATCCTCTCCCAATTTGTTTGTCCCCAAATGTCCAACTGTCCCCAAAGTGTCCCGCACCCCCTCCCAGCCCCGGTGTCGTCCCCCCGTCCCCCCTTTCCCGGCGCCCCCGTTCCCTTTCCCGAGGCTGTCACCCCCTCCCCAAATATCCCCAAAGTGTCCCCAAACTGTCCCCCCAGTGTCCAAACTGTCCCAAACTGTCCCCAAAGTGTCCCCCAAGTGTCCAAACTGTCCCCAAACTGTCCCCAAAGCGTCCCCCCTGCCCGGCGCCCCCGTTCCCTTTCCCGAGGCTGTCACCCCCTCCCCAAATATCCCCAAAGTGTCCCCCAAGTGTCCCCAAACTGTCCCAAACTGTCCCAAAGTGTCCCCAAACTGTCCCAAACTGTCCCCAAAGCGTCCCCCCCTGCCCGGCGCCCCCGTTCCTTTCCCGGGGCCGCCGCTTCCGCCGCCGCCGCCGCTCCGGGGCTGACCCGGCGCCCCCGCTCCCGCTCCCGGTGCCGGTCCCGCCCTCGGCCCCGGTCACTCCGGGTATTTTTAGCTGTCGCCGCTGTCGCCTCTTCCTGCCCGGATCCCGATTTATTCCTGACCCGGGACAAGGGGGGGGGCACACCCAAGTGTCCCCAGGGCTGTCCCAAGCCCGACAGGAGCCGCGGCGGGGATTGTCCCCAAAGTGTCCCCAAGAACAACAACACCACCATTGGTTCATGGCATCGTTTACACACCGGGACCAACCGGGACCAACTGGACCAACTGGGACAAACTGGGATGAACTGGGATGAACTGGGATGAACTGGGATGAACTGGGACTCAGGGATTCGGGGTGTTCCGCGCCGGGGGATGTCCCCAAAGTGTCCCCAAGGCGAGACCACCACCATTAATTTACAGCGTCATTTACACACCGGGACGAACCGGGACGAACCGGGACGAACCGGGACAAACCGGGGAGGGGTCCCCTGGCCGGGCCCGTCACGGGGGGGGCCTGGCGGGGCTGCGGCGCGGGAGCCGCGGCAGCCGCAGCTGGAACGGGAGGCAGCGCACCGGGCGCGGCGCCGCCAGCTCGGCGAAGAACGTGCGGCACCGGGGCGGGGCCGGGCCCGGTTCCGGTTCCGAGCCCCCCCCCAGGTCCTGCAGCACCCCCAGGATCTCCCGGCGGGGCCCCTGAGCCCGCAGGCCCCGCGCGTCCAGCAGAGCGGCCACGTGTCTGCGCCTGCGGGACAGCGAGGGGACAGCGAGGCGACAGTGAGGGGACAATAACGGGACAGAGAGGGGACAATAACGGGACAGTGAGGGGACAGTGAGGGGACAGCGAGGGGACAGTGAGGGGACAGCGAGGGGACAGCGAGGGGACAGCGAGGGGACAATAACGGGGACAGCGAGGGGACAATAACGGGACAGCGAGGGGACAGTGAGGGGACAGCGAGGGGACAGCGAGGGGACAGCGAGGGGACAATAACGGGACAGAGAGGGGACAGTGAGGGGACAGTGAGGGGACAATAACGGGGACAATAACGGGACAATGGCCACGTGTCTGCGCCTGCGGGGACAGCGAGGGGACAATGGCACAACGAGGGGACAACAACGGGACAATGACACCAGGGTGACAGCGAGGGGACAGTGGTACCCGGGGGGGGGGGGGACAGCGAGGGGACAATAACGGGGACAGCGAGGGGACAATAACAGGGACAGCGAGGGGACAATAACGGGGACAGTGGCACCGGGGGGACAATAACGGGGACACACCGGGGGGGACAGCGAGGGGACAAACCCGGGAGGACAATAACGGGACAATGGCACCGGGGGGGACAATAACGGGGACAATAACGGGGACACACCGGGGGTCAGCGGGGACAGAACCCCCCGGAGCCCCGGCTGGGGCGGATTTTGGGGGTCCGGCACCTCCAGGGTTCGCCCTGCCCCGATTTTTGGGGTCCCAGCGCCCACATTTCTGGTTCAAACCCCCCAAGTCCCCCCTGTCGCCATCGCTGTCGCCATCCCCGGTGTCCCCGCGCGTGTCCCCGCTCCGCCGGTGCCGGCTCCGGGGCGGGGCCGCTGGCGCTCGGCCGGGGCCGTTTCCCGGCGGGGGCAGCGGGGCGGGCGCTGCCGGGAAGGGCCGGAGGGGCCGCGTCCGGTCCGGCCCCGCTCGGTCCCCCCGGGAGCGGCCGCGTCCGGTCCGGGCCCGCCGGGAAGGGAAGGGCGGGGCAGCGCCGCGGTGTCACCCTGGGCTGTGTCACCCTGGGCTGTGTCACCCTCGGCTGTGTCACCCCGTCCGTGTCACCCCGTCCGTGTCACCCTCGGCTGTGTCACCCTGGGCTGTGTCACCCCGTCCGTGTCACCCCGTCCGTGTCACCCTGGGCTGTGTCACCCTCGGCTGTGTCACCCCGTCCGTGTCACCCCGTCCGTGTCACCCCGTCCGTGTCACCCTCGGCTGTGTCACCCTCACGGGGCTCCTGCAGCGTCACCCGGCCGTGTCACCCCGGTGCCATCCCCGCGCGGTTCCCACGGTGCCATCCCCGGTTGTGTCGCCCCTGTGGCGTCATCCCCTCAGTGTCACCCCAGTGCCACCCCCGCGGTGCCACCCTCGTGTCCCCAGACCCACCGGACGTCGGGGAAGTCCCTGGCCAGGGCCCCGACCTCCATCTGCAGCGCGGCCGTGTCCTCCAGCACCAGCAGCTCCCGCAGCCGCGGCACCACCGAGTCCAGCCAGGGCGACGCCGAGTCCTGGGGACGTTGGGGACACCGCGGTGAGCGGCCATGGCCAGGGCGGTCACCCGGTGTGGCACTGGTCGATGTCCCGTGGGTGCCACCCAGCAGAGAAACCCAACACCCAGCAATGTCCCGTGGGTGCCACCCAGTGTGGCACTGGTCGATGTCCCATGGGTGTCACCCAACATGGCACCCAGCGATGTCCCATGGGTGTCACCCAACACAGAAACCCAACACCCAACAATGTCCCATGGGTGTCACCCAACGATGGCACCCAACGATGTCCCATGGGTGTCACCCAACATGGCACCCAGCGATGTCCCATGGGTGTCACCCAACCCAACACCGATCAAGGTCCCAGGGATGTCACCCAACCCGTTAATGTCCCATGGGTGTCACTCCACCCAATGATGTCACAGAGGTGTCACCCAATGTGGCACTGATCAATGTCCCATGGGTGCCGCCCAACCCAACAACCCAACACCCAACGACGTCCCATGGGTGCCACCAAACCCAACAATGTCCCACAGATGTCACCCATCCCAATTGCCAGCGATGTCCCACGGGTGTCCCCCAACCCAACACCCAATGACGTCCCCCGGATGTCACCCATGGGTGTCACCCTTCCCAGCGGTCCCCGGTGGTCCCGGGGGTCTCACCAGGCGCGTGAAGAGCTCACGGAGCTGCCGGGCCTCGTCCCCCAAAACCCAACAATGTCCCACAGGAGCCGCCCAACCCAACCCCATGACGTCCCACGGGTGCCACCCAACCCAACGATGTCCCATGGGTGTCACCCAACCCAACCCAACCCCATGATGTCCCATGGGTGTCACCCAACCCAACCCAACCCAACCCCATGACGTCCCATGGGTGCCACCCAACCCAACCCCATGACGTCCCATGGGTGCCACCCAACCCAACGATGTCCCATGGGTGTCACCCACATGTGTCCCCGCTCCCACCCCCCTGGGCGGTCCCCGGGGGTCCCGGGGGTCTCACCAGGCGCGTGAAGAGCTCGCGGAGCTGCCGGGCCTCGTCCCCGAGCCGAGCGGCCACGCGGGGCGCGCGCCTTGGCCGAGGCGCACACCAGGCGCCCCTGCAGCAGCGGCCGCACGTACTCGATGAGAACCCGGCGGTGCAGCTCGCTGACCAGCACCTGGCACGGGAGACAGGTGTCACCACCTGGGGCCACACCTGCTGGTGGCACCGCGGCCATGGTGTCGCCTGGAGGGGCCACTGTGCCCTCGGTGTCACCCAGTGGTCGTTGCGCCCGCGGTGTCACCTGGAGCAGCACCTGGTGATGTCACTGTGCCCACCTGGAGCCACACCTGGTGGTGGCACCGTGGCCATGGTGTCACCTGGAGCGGCACCCAATGGTGGCATTGCAGGCACCGTGCCCACGGTCTGACACGGAGCCACACCTGGTGATGGCGCCACACCTGTGGTGTCACCCAAAGCAGCACCCAGCAATGGCACCGTGGCCATGGTGTCACCTGGAGCGGCACCCAATGGTGGCACTGCAGCCACCACACCCATGGCGTCGCCTGGAGCAGCACCTGGCGTGGCCACCATGCCCACCTTGGAGCCACGCCTGGAGGTGGCACTGCAGCCACCGTGCCCACGGTGTCACCTGGAGCCACACCCAACAATGTCACCCAGCTCCAATTCCCACTGATGTCCCAGTGTCCCACAGCTGTTACCCAGCCCCTGATGTCCTGGTGTCCCCAGGTGTCCCCAGGTGTCACACCTGGTGTGGCTCGGGGTGCAGCGGCCGCAGGGTCTGCGCGAAGCCGGTCACGAGCATCACGATGGCGTCGAAGGCGTCCGAGCTCGTCAGCCACTTGCGCTTCATCAGCTTCCCGAAGTGCGGCTGGGGGACGCGGGCACGCGGGGACGTCACCACGGGGGGCGCCCGGGCTGGCGCCCGCTGGTGGCACCGGCGGTGATGGGCACCGTGTCCCATGGGTGCCACCAACACAACCCAACCAACCCAACCCAACCCAACCCAGCACCTGGTGATGGGCACCGTGTCCCATGGGTGTCACCAACACAACCCAACCCAATGCCCAGTGATGGTCACCGTGTCCCACAATTGTCACCTGATGATGGCCACTGTGTCCCATGGGTGCCACCAACACAACCAAACCCAACCCAACGCCCATTGACGGCCACCATGCCCCAAAGTTGTCACCTGATGATGGCCACCGTGTCCCACAATTGTCACCTGATGATGGCCACCACGTCCCAGAAGTGTCACCAACCCAACCCAACCCAACCCAACCCAACCCAGCGATGGCCACCACGTCCCTCAATTGTCACCAACCCAACATCCAGCAATGTCCCACAATTGTCACCTGATGATGGCCACCGTGTCGCACAAATGTCACCCAAGTCGACACCTCATCATGGCCGCCATGTCCCAGATGTGTCACCAACCCAACCCAACCCAACCCAACCCAACCCAACCCAACCCAACTCAACCCAACCCAACCCAACCCAACCCAACCACAGCCACCACGTCCCACAATTGTCACCAACCCAATGATGACAGCCACCACCCTGCCCACCCCGGTGTCACCTTGAGCTCCTCGAAGAGCCGCCGCGTCAGGAGGTCACGGCCACCACGTCCCAGATGTGTCACCAACCCAACCCAACCCAACCCAACCCAACGACGGCCACCACGTCCCACAGTTGTCACCAACCCCACGTCCCCAGGTGTCCCCCGCCCACCCCAGTGTCACCTTGAGCTCCTCGAAGAGCCGCCGCGTCAGGAGGTGGCCGCACGCCCGGGTCACCCTGTCCAGCGCCGCGTGCGCCTGCCGCCGCGGCTCCTCGCTCTCGGCGTGCCCGAACTGCGCCAGCCGCTCCGCGAACGCCCTGCCGGTGACGCCGGGTGACGCCGGGGCGACGTCGCGGCGTCACACCCCCCCCGCGGGGACACCTGGGACAGGTGCGGCGGCCTCACCTGAACGGCGGGCAGCAGTTGGCCAGGGCGATGGCGCGGCCGGGCGTGGCGTCGGGCGGTGGCGCGTCACCGGGCGCGTCCAGGAACCGCTCGACCTTGCGCTGGAAGCTGAGAGGGGACGGCGGTGTCACCGGGGGGCGGCGGCGCTGCCAGGGGGTGACATCCCGCGGGGGATGTGGCCTTCGGGTCACCTGGCGTGTCCCCGTGTCCCCCAGGGCGTCCCCATGTCCTGCGTCACATCCCGGTGTCCACGTGGCGTCCCCAAGGTGTCCCCAGGGTGTCCCCAGAGTGTCCCCATGTCCCCGCAGCCCTGGCCTCGTCCTGCGTCACATCCTGGTGTCCCCACGTCCCCCGGAGTGTCCCCAAGATGTCCCTTGAATGTCCCCAGGGGCATCCCCGCAGTGTCCCCAGGTCCTGTCCTCTGTCACATCCCGGTGTCCCCAAGGCGTCCCCATGTCCCGTTCTGTGTCACATCCCGCTGTTCCCACATCTCCCATGGTTTTCCCAATGTCCCCTAGAGTGTCCCCCAGGTGTCCCCCAGGTGTCCCCAGGTGTCCCCAGGTGTCCCACCTGTGCAGGAAGGCCACCAGCACTCCCAGCAGGCTGTGCGCCATCTCCCAGTGTCCCCCAGGTGTCCCCAAGGTGTCCCCCAGGTGTCCCCCAGGTGTCCCCCAGGTGTCCCACCTGTGCAGGAAGGCCACCAGCACTCCCAGCAGGCTGTGCGCCATCTCCCGGCCGAACTCGGGGGTCACCTGGGGGGCTCGGTCCACGTGCGCCCGCAGCAGCTGCGGGGACAGGGACAGCGTGGGGACAGGGACAGCGTGGGGACAGGGACAGCGTGGGGACAGGGACACCATGGGGACAGGGACAGCGTGGGGACAGGGACAGCGTGGGTCTGGGGACACCATGGGTTTGGGGATGGTGCCACCGTGGGGACAGGGACACCATGGGGACAGGGACAGTGCCACCATGGGGACAGGGACAGCGTGGGGACAGGGACACCGTGGGTCTGGGGACATGGCCACCATGGCTGTGGGGACAAGGCCATGATGTCCCCTGAGCTGTGGGGACAAGGACACCGCAGGTGTGGGGACACAGCCGCGGTGTCCCCTGAGGCATGGTGACACCGCCACTGCCACAACGTCCCCTTGGCCACCACTGTCCCCTCACGGCTGTCACTGCCACCGTGTCCCCAGCTGCCACCCCAGGGGACAGGGACAAGGTGGTGGCACTGCCACACCCAGATGGGGACAGGGACAATCCCTGGTGGTGGCACTGCCATAGCCCGGTGCCACCCCAGGGGACAGGGACAATCCCTGATGGTGGCACTGCCACCCCAGGGGACAGGGACAAACCCCGGTGACACGCGTGGCCAGCCCGTCCTCCATGTCCTGGCTGGTGACATCCTCGGGCCACCTGTCCTCGCTGAGCTGCAGCTCCTGCGCCACGGCCACCTCCACCTTGGCCTGCCGGGGGACATTGGGGACACCGTGGCGACGCCGCTGTCCCCAAAGGTCCCCAAATGTCCCCACAATGTCCCCAGTGTCCCCAATCTCCCAATGTCCCCAATGTCCCCCCAAAGTCTCCCCAATGTCCCCATTGTCCCCAATGTCCCCAATGTTCCCAATGTCCCCAATGTCCCCAATGTCCCTGATGTCCCCGGTGTCCCCAGTGTCCCCAATGTCCCCGATGTCCCCCCAATGTCTCCCCAATGTCCCCGATGTCCCCCCAATCCCCCCAATGTCCCCTCAATGTCCCCAATCCCCCCAGTGTCCCCAATATCCCCTCAATGTCCCCAATGCCCCCAATGTCCCCTCAATGTCCCCAATGTCCCGAGTGTCCCCAATGCCCCCAATGTCCCCGGTGTCCCCAATGTCCCCAGTGTCCCCCCAGTGTCCCCGATGTCCCCACCTTCACCGCAGCAATGCAGGATCTCTCCAGGTCCCGCTGGGTCTCGGGGGACAGGAGGGGCCCCAATTCCTGCGCCCGCAGCAGCGCCCCCACCTCGGGGTGCCCCAAAACCTCCCTGGGGACAGCGGGGACATCGGGGACATTGGGGGACATTGGGGACATTGGGGACATTGGGGGACATTGGGGACATCGGGGACATCGGGGACATTGGGGGACATTGGGGGACACCCTGGGGACACCTTGGGGACACTGGGGGAGGGATGTTGGGGGTTGGCATCACCTGGGGTGGGTGGGGCAGACTTTGAGGTTCCCGGGTGTTTCACCTGGGCTGGGCGTGGCTCTGGGGCGCATTTTGGGGCAGGCATTGCTATGGGGCCGATTTTTGGGGTGTTGTACCTGGGCTAGGAGCAGATTTTGGGGTTTCCCCCACGTGTCTCACCTGGGGTCCACATTGCTGAGGGGCAGATTTTGGGGTGTTTTACCTGAGCTGGGTGTGTCTGTGAGCACATTTCTGGGTGTCTCATCTGAGCTGGGCGTGTCTGTGAGCACATTTCTGGGTGTCTCACCTGTGCTGGGTGTGTCTGTGAGCACATTTCTGGGTGTCTCACCTGGGGTGGGCGTGTCTGTGAGCACATTTGGGGGCAGCCATTGCCATGGGGCAGATTTTGGGGTGTTTTACCTGAGCTGGGCGTGTCTATGAGCACATTTCTGGGTGTCTCACCTGTGCTGGGCGTGTCTGTGAGCACATTTCTGGGCGTCTCACCTGGGGCGGGCGCTGCTAGGGGGCACATTTTGGGGCAGCCATTTCCGCGGGGCAGGTTTCGGGGCGTCCCACCCGTTCTAGGAGCCGCTTTCGGGGTTCCCCCAGGCGTCTCACCTGGGGTAGGCGTTGCTGTGCCAGTCCAGCAGCAGGTACATCTCCCCCACGTCCAGCGGCCTCTGCGCCAGCGCCGTCACCTGCTGCCCCAGCGCGCGGTGGTACCCGCGGGCGTAGACCCCCGTGGCCCCCCACTTGGGCGGGTACTCGGGGGCCACGCGGCCCCTCACGACCCCCAGGTCTCCCACGACCCTCGCGGCCAGCGCCGCCAGCCTGGCCCCGAGCCCGCCCGCCGGCGCCACCTGCGCCAGCCGCTCCCCGGCCGCCCGGGCCACCGCTTCGTGCCAGCGCCGCCGCAGCGCCCGCGGCCGCCCCGGGCGCGCCCCCGGCGGGCACCGAGCGTCCGCCGCCTCCTCCTGCTCCAGCACGGCCACCACGGCGCGCAGCGGGGCCAGCGCGGGCGGCGGCGACGCCACCGACTCGGCCACCACGGCCCAGAGCTGCGACAGCAGCGCCCGGTACAGCAGGGCCACGTCCCGGGCGCGGCGGCCGCCGGCGGGCACCGGGGACGGCGGAGGGGAGGAGGAGGATGGCGGGGACGGCGAGGAAGGAGGCGGCGAGGGGAGGGGACGCGGGGAGGGAGGGCGCGATGGGGACAGCGAGCACTCGGCCTCCAGCGCGATGATCTGAGCGTCCGCGGCCACCAGGTGCCGGCGCTGGATGAGCTCCAGGATTTCCAGCACTGCGGGGACACAGAGGGGACACCGGGGTGGCACCGTGGGCGCAGGGCCACCTCTGGTGTCAGCATGCCCGTGTCACCATCCCCGTGTCCCTGTCACCATCCCCGTGTCCCCCATCCCCGTGTCCCTGTCACCATCCCCGTGTCCCTGTCACCATCCCCGTGTCACCATCCCCGTGTCACCATCCCCGTGTCACCATCCCCGTGTCCCTGTCACCAGGTGCCGGCGCTGGATGAGCTCCAGGATTTCCAGCACTGCGGGGACAGAGCGGGGACACCGGGGTGGCACCTGCCACCATGGGCACAACCCCGTGTCCCTTGTCACCATCCCCGTGTCCCCGTGTCCCTGTGTCCCATCCCCTTGTCCCTGTGTCCCCATCCCCTTGTCCTCATGTCCCCTGTTCCCATCCCCGTGTCCCCGTCCCTCTCTCCCCTGTCCTCATGTCCCTTGTCACCGTCCCCTGTCCCTGACCCCGTGACCCCATCCCCTGTCCCCTTCATGTTCCCAAGCCGCCCTGTCCCACTCTGTCCCCCCTGTCCCCATCAATGTCCCCAAGCCCCCCTGGTGTCCCCAAGCCCCCCCGTCCCGCCATGTCCCCCCCTGGCTCCCCGTCCCTGCCCCGGTCCCCGTTCCCCTCATGTCCCCAAACCCCCCTGATGTCCCCAAGCCCCCCCGGTGTCCCCACTCACCGGACAGCGCCTCCCTGTCCCTTTCCCTGTCCCTGTCCCCAAGGCCCCCCGTGTCCCCCTGTCCCCCGCTGTCCCCTCGGTGTCCCCTCGGTGTCCCCCTGTCCCCACTCACGGGACAGCGGCTCCCGGTCGCTCTCCCGGTCCCTGTCCCCCATTGTCCCCAATCCCCCGGTGTCCCCCTGTCCCCACTCACGGGACAGCGGCTCCCGGTCGCTCTCCCGGTCCCCGCCGCCGTCCCTGTCCCTGTCCCCTCGATGTCCCCTCAATGTCCCCGTGTCCCTCCCTGTCCCCGCTCAGCGGACAGCGGCTCCCGGTCCCTGCCCCTCTCAGTGTCCCCAGGGCCCCCCGATGTCCCCTCAATGTCCCCAAGCCCGGACTCACCGGACAGCGGCTCCCGGTCGCTCTCCCGCTCCCCGCCGCCGTGCCGCTCTCCGCCGCCGCTCTCCCGCCGCTCTCCCGCCGCTCCCTCGGCGCCGTCCCCCGCCGGTCCCTCCACCGGCGACCCCTTCTCGGTGCCCCGCTGTGCCCACGTGCCCAGGGCCAGCCTCAGCAGCGACCCCCGCTTGCCGCCCCCCGCCTCCTCCGGGGCTCTCCGTGCCACCCCCGCGTCCTCGGAGCGGCGGCGCCCGCGGGGGTCGCGGAGGCGGCGGAGGCCGAAGGGCCCCCCCAGGTGCCCCCCCAGGTGTCCCCCCAGGTGTCCCCCCAGGTGTCCCCCCAGCCCCACCAGCCCGCCCAGGGTGGCGCGGCGGCGGCGGCGACCCTCGGGCTCCGCCGAGAACGGGTCCCGGTCCGTGCCCCCGAGCGCGGGGGGCTCCTCCGGGGGTCTCCGCAGCAGCGGCATGGCCGGGGGGCACCGGGGACACCGGGGGGACACCGGGGGGACAGCGAGGGGCACCGGGGATGGCACCGGGGGCACCGGAGGGGACAGCGAGGGGACAGCGGGGATGGCACCGAGGGGACACCGAGGGGGACACCGGAGATACCGAGGGGACAGCGGAGGGGACTGGGGGGCGAGGAGGGGGGACACGGAGGGGACACCGGAGGGGACACCGAGGATGGCACCGAGGGGACACCGGAGGGGACAGCGGAGGAGACCGAGGGGACACAGAGAGGACAGCGGAGGGGACACGGAGGGGACGCAGCAGAGCGGGAGGACGGAGACCCCCGGGAGCGGCGCGGGGGCTCCGGGGGCACCGGCAGCGGCTGCGGTGACACCGGTGGCTCCGGTGGCTTTAGCGGTGGCGGCGGTGGCAGCGGCGGTGGCTGCGGTGACACCGGTGGCTCCGGTGGCTTTAGCGGTGGCAGCGGTGGCAGCGGCGGTGGCTGCGGTGACACCGGTGGCGCTGGCGGTGACACCAGTGGCTCTCGTGGCCCCGGTGGCTTTAGCGGCGGTGGCTGCGGTGACACCGGAGGCTCCGGTGGCTCCGGTGGCTTTAGCGGCGCTGCTGTGGCGACACCGGCGGTGCTGGCAGTGTCACCGGCGGTGGCAGCGGTGACACCGGTGACACTGGCTGTGCTGCGGTGACACCGGCGGTGGCAGCGGTGACACCGGTGGCACTGGCTGTGCTGCGGTGACACCGGCGGTGACACCGTGGCCGCTGCCCGCGTTTCCTGAGGAAGCGCCGCCCCGGAGGGGCCTCCCCGGCCGGGCAGGGTCAGCCCCGGTTCCGCTCCGGGGAGGGGGGACCCGAGGGGACCGGGAGGGGACACTGGGGACAGCGGGGACAGCGGGGACAGCGGGGACATTGGGGATACTGGGGACAGCGGGGACAGCGGGGACAGCCCCGGTGCCGCTCCGGGGAGGGGGGACCCGAGGGGACAGCGGGGACAGCGGGGACACGGGGTTGGCACCGTGGGGACAGAGGGGACCGGGAGGGGACACTGGGGACAGCGGGGACAGTGGGGACACCGGGATGGGAGCCAGGGGACAGCGAGAGGGGACCCCGGGGACAGTGTGGGGACATTGGGCACGCAGAGGGGACAGCGGGGACCGGGAGGGGACACCAGGATGGGGACAGTGGGGACAGCGGGGACACTGGGATGGGGCCCTGGGGACACCGGGATGGAACCGTGGTGACACTTGGGAGGGGACGTGGGTGACACGGGCGACCCCAGATGTGACACGGGTGACCCCGGGTATGCCCCACGTGACCCCACAGGTGACACAGATGACACAGGTGTGACACAGGTGTGACACGGAGGTGACACGAGTGACGCAGGTGGCCTCGAGGGTGACACAGGTGGCACAGATGACCCCAGGTGTGACACGGGTGACCCCAGGTGTGACAGGGAGGCGATCTGGGTGACACAGGTGACCCCACAGGTGACCCCACGTGACCCAGGTGTGACACAGGTGACCCCCGCCCGCCCCACGTGACCCCTCCCCCGTCAATCGCCCATCAAACCCCGCTCTCCCTCCCCATTGGCCAGAGCGCAGCCAATCACCGCTCACCACCCTCCTTTAACCCCGCCCGCCTCTGGGGGCGTGCCCATCTGTCTCCATGCCGCAACGCCGCCTCCCGATTGGCCCTCTCCCCTCCGTGGGCGTGGCCAAGCCCGCAGAACCTCTCTCCTATTACGGTCAAAGCCCCGCCCACTCCGTCACCGCCCCGCTTCCGGTTCCGGCGCCATGGCCGCCATGGCCGCCCCGGCCCGGCCCCCCCGGTAACGGCAACGGGAACGGGACCCCCCCCCCCCAACCCCGGTAACGGGACCGCCCCTTCCGGTGCCCCCCGGTGCCGCCTTCCGGTGCCCCCCGGGCCGGGACCATGTCCTCGCGCTCCGCCCTGGCGGCGGGCAACGAGCGGAACGCGGACACGGTGAGAGCGTGAGGGGGCAGCGGGCGGGGGTAGGCCTGGCGGGGGCGGGGGGGGAACGGGAGGGACCGGGGAGTACCGAGAGGGACCGGGAGGGGGCTCGGGGATACCGGGGGGGCACCGGGAGGGGTCTGGGGGATACCGGGGGGGGGTCTGGGGTCTCACTCTGAGATTTTGGGGGGGGTCTCAGGGGTTTTTGGGTGGGGGTCTCACCCCCCTGAGATTATTTTGGGTGGGGTCTCGGGGGTGACCCCGTAATCCGGGTGGGGGTCTCGCTGGGATAACTGGGGTGGGCGTCCCAAGGGTGACATGATAATTTGGGGAGGGGTCTCACTGTGATATTAAACTGGGGACTGTGATAATTTGGGGAGGGGTCTCACTGTGATATTAAACTGGGGACTGTGATAATTTGGGGAGGGGTCTCACTGTGATATTAAACTGGGGACTGTGATAATTTGGGGAGGGGTCTCACTGTGATATTTTGTGTGGGGATCTCCCTGTGGTATTTTGGGGAGGGGTCTCGCTGTGATATTAGTTTGGGGAGGGGTCTCACAGTGATAGCTGGGGACTGTGATGATTTGGGGAGGGGTCTCACTGTGATAATTTGGGTGATCCCACAATTGGGGTGGGGGTCTCACTGTGGTAATTGGGGTGGGGGTCTCACGGTGATGTTTTAGGGGGTTCTCAGGGCTGACCATGATAATTTGGGGAGGGGTCTCACGGTGACATTAAACTGGGGACTGTGATAATTTGGGTGAGGATCTCATTATGGTATTTTGGGGAGGGATGGTATTTTGAGGAGGGGTCTCACCATGATAATTCGGGGAGGGGTCTCACAGCGATTATTGGGGATTGTGATAATTTGGGGAGGGGTCTCACCGTGATAATTGGGGTCAGTGTCTCCCTGTTCTATTAATTTGGGGAGGGGTCTCACTGTGATAATTGGGGTCTCCCTGTTCTATTAATTTGGGGAGGGGTCTCACTGTTCTATTAATTTGGGGAGGGGTCTCACTGTGATAATTGGGGTCTCACTGTTACATTAATTTGGGGAGGGGTCTCACTGTGATAATTGGGGTCAGGGTCTCACTGTTCTATTAATTTGGGGAGGGGTCTCACAGTTCTATTAATTTGGGGAGGGGTCTCACTGTGATAATTGTGGTCTCACTGTTCTATTAATTTGGGGAGGGGTCTCACTGTGATAATTGGGGTCTCCCTGTTCTATAAATTTGGGGAGGGGTCTCTCTCCCTGTTCTATAAATTTGGGGAGGGGTTTCTCTCCCTGTTCTATAAATTTGGGGAGGGGTCTCACTGTGATAATTGGGGTCTCCCTGTTCTATAAATTTGGGGAGGGGTCTCTCTCCCTGTTCTATAAATTTGGGGAGGGGTCTCTCTCCCTGTTCTATAAATTTGGGGAGGGGTCTCACCGTGTTCTCTCCCCCCCCCCCCAGGCGGGCCCGGGGGGCAGCGCCCGCCCCGACAAGCCCCCTCCCCCCGGGGCCGCTTGGTCCGGGCGGGGGTCCGGAGCCGCCCCTCCCCCGCCGCGGGGGGGCCGGAACTCTCTGGGGGGGGGGTCCGAGGAGCCCCCTCCCCACGTGGGCAACTACCGGCTGCTGCGCACCATCGGCAAGGGCAACTTCGCCAAGGTCAAGCTGGCGCGGCACGTGCTCACCGGCAGAGAGGTGGGGAGGGGGCTCTGGCATTTGGGGAGGGGTCTCGGGGGGGTTTTGGGCTTTGGGGAGGGGTCTCGGGGGGCATTTGGGGCACCACGGGCAAGGGCGACTTGGCCAAGGTCGAGCTGGCGCGGCACGTGCTCACCGGCGGAGAGGTGGGGAGGGGTCCCTGGCATTTGGGGAGGGGTCTCGGGGGGGATTTGGGCTTTGGGGAGGGGTCTCTGGGGGGATTTGGGCTTTGGGGAGGGGTCTCTGGGGGCATTTGGGGTGGTGGGAGGGGGCTGTGGGGTGATTTGAGGGGGTTTTGCGGGGGTTTAGAGGGGATTTGGGGTGGTGGGAGGGGGCTCAGGCATTTGGGGAGGGGGCTATGAGGTGATTGAGGGCTGTGGGAAGGGGGCTCAGGGTTTTGGGGAGGGGGCTCGGGCAGGATTTGGGGGGATTTGAGGTTTGGGGAGGGGGCTCGGGGTGATGGGGAGGGGGCTATGAGGTGATTGAGGGCTGTGGGAGGGGGCTCAGGGGGGATTTGGGGGTCCCAGGAGGGTCTCAGCTGAATTTGGGGAGGGGTCTCAGGTGAATTTGGGGACAATCTGAGGTGAATTTGGGGAGGGGTCTCAGGTGAATTTGGGGAGGGGTCTCAGGGGATCCCAGGAGAATTTGGGGAGGGGTCTCCGGGGTCCCCTCAGCGCCCCCTCCCCAATTTCAGGTCGCCATCAAAATCATCGACAAGACCCAGCTGAACCCCACCAGCCTGCAGAAGGTGGGGAGGGGTCCCGGGGGTTTGGGGAGGGGTCCTGGGGGCTTTGGAGAGGGGTCTCCCCAGCTGGGGAGGGGTCTCCTCATTTGGGGAGGGGTCTCCCGCCCCCCCCCCGACCCTTTGTCCCCCTCCTCAGCTTTTTCGGGAAGTTCGGATCATGAAGGGGCTGAACCACCCCAATATCGGTGAGAGAAATGGGGAGGGGTCCCTGAAATGGGGTCCTGGAATTGGGGAGGGGTCCCAAAATGGGGTCCTGGAAGTGGGGAGGGGTCCCTGGAATTTGGGGAGGGGTCCCTGGAATTTGGGGAGGGGTCCTGGAAATGGGGTTGGGATCGTGAAGGGGCTGAACCACCCCAATATCGGTGAGAGAAATGGGGAGGGGTCCCTGAAATGGGGTCCTGGAATTGGGGAGGGGTCCCTGAAATGGGGTCTTGGAATTGGGGAGGGGTCCCAAAATGGGGTCCTGGAATTGGGGAGGGGTCCCCAAATTGGGGAGGGGTCCCCGAAATGGGGTCCTGGGGGTGGGGAGGGATCCCAAAATGGGGAGGGGTCCTGGGAGGGGGTCCCAAAAATGGGGAGGAGTCATGGAATTGGGGAGGGGTCCCAGGGGTGGGCAGGGGTCTCTGTAATTTGGGGAGGGGTCCCCAATTTGGGGAGGGGTCCCGATGCCCCACCTGTGCCCCCCAAATTTGGGGAGGGGTCCCTGACGCCCCCCTGTGCCCCCCAAATTTGGGGAGGGGTCCCTGACGCCCCCCTGTGTCCCCCCCGTTGCAGTGAAGCTCTTTGAGGTGATCGAGACGGAGAAGACGCTGTACCTGGTCATGGAGTACGCCAGCGCAGGTGAGGGCACACCTGGGGACATTGGGGACATTGGGGACATTGGGGACACCAAGACTGACGCCTGGGGACAGTCTGAGACACACCTGGGCACACCTGGGGACAGCCTGAGACACACCTGGGGACACCTGGGGACACCTGGGGATGGCCTGAGACACACCTGGGCACACCTGGGGATATTATGGACAGCCTGAGACACACCTGGGCACACCTGGGGACAGCCTGAGACACACCTGGGCACACCTGGGGACAGTCTGAGACACACCTGGGGACATTGGGGACAGTCTGAGACACACCTGGGGACATTGGGGACAGCCTGAGACACACCTGGGCACACCTGGGGACAGCCTGAGACACACCTGGGGACATTGGGGACAGTCTGAGACACACCTGGGGACATTGGGGACAGCCTGAGACACACCTGGGGACACCTGGGGACACCTGGGGACAGCCTGAGACACACCTGGGGACATTGGGGACACCTGGGGACAGCCTGAGACACACCTGGGGACAGTCTGAGACACACCTGGGCACACCTGGGGACAGTCTGAGACACACCTGGGGACATTGGGGACATTGGGGACAGCCTGAGACACACCTGGGGACATTGGGGACACCAAGACTGACACCTGGGGGGGCTTTGGGGACACCTGGGGACACCAAGACCCCTCTGTGTGTGTCCCCCCAGGTGAGGTGTTCGATTACCTGCTGTGCATTTGGGGGATTTTTGGGAGGATATTTTGGGGATATTTTGGGATATTTTGGGGAATATTTTGGGGAATATTTTGGGATGATATTTTGGGGATATTTTGGGATATTTTGGGGATATTTTGGGGAATATTTTGGGACGATATTTTGGGGAATATTTTGGGATATTTTGGGGATATTTTGGGGAATATTTTGGGATGATATTTTGGGGATATTTTGGGATATTTTGGGGATATTTTGGGGAATATTTTGGGATGATATTTTGGGGAATATTTTGGGATATTTTGGGGAATATTTTGGGATATTTTGGGGATATTTTGGGAGTATTTTGGAGTGTTCTCACCCAGGTGTGTCCCCCCCAGGTGAGGTGTTCGATTACCTGCTGTGGATTTGGGGGATTTTTGGGAGGATATTTTGGGGATATTTTGGGGGTATTTTGGGGAATATTTTGGGATATTTTGGGGATATTTTGGGATGATATTTTGGGGATATTTTGGGATATTTTGGGGAATATTTTGGGGAATATTTTGGGATGATATTTTGGGATATTTTGGGGAATATTTTGGGATGATATTTTGGGGATATTTTGGGATATTTTGGGGATATTTTGGGGAATATTTTGGGACGATATTTTTGGGAATATTTTGGGATATTTTGGGGAATATTTTGGGATGATATTTTGGGGATATTTTGGGATATTTTGGGGATATTTTGGGGAATATTTTGGGACGATATTTTGGGGAATATTTTGGGATATTTTGGGGATATTTTGGGGAATATTTTGGGATGATATTTTGGGATATTTTGGGGATATTTTGGGAGTATTTTGGAGTGTCCTCACCCAGGTGTGTCCCCCCCAGGTGAGGTGTTTGATTACCTGCTGTGCATTTGGGGGATTTTTGGGGGATTTTTGGGGATGCTCGGGGAGATTTTTTTGGGGATATTTGGGGGGGTATTTTGGGGAACATTTTGGGATGATATTTTGGGGATATTTTGGGTGTTTTTGGGGTGTCCTCACCCAGGTGTGTCCCCCCCAGGTGAGGTGTTTGATTACCTGGTGTCCCACGGGAGGATGAAGGAGAAGGAGGCGCGGGCCAAGTTCAGACAGGTGGGGACATCAGGGGGGTTTGGGGACATTTTGGGGGGTTTGGGGACGTCCTGGGGGGCTTGGGGACATCAGGGATGGGTTGGGGACATCAGGGGGGCTTGGGGACATTTTGGAGAGATTTGGGGACATCAGGGATGGGTTGGGGACATCTCTGAAGGGTTGGGGACATCTGTGAGGGCTTGGGGACATCAAGGATGGGTTGGGGACATCACGGGGGGGCTTGGGGACATCAAGGACGGGTTGGGGCCACTGTGGGGACCCGCGGTGACAGTGCCACCCGTGTCCCCAGATCGTCTCGGCCGTGCACTACTGCCACCAGAAGAACATCGTGCACAGGGACCTCAAGGTGGGACACGGGCCGGGGACACGGGGGTGGCACCACGTGTCCCTGTTATGGTGTCACCGTCCCTGTGTCCATCCCAATGTCCCCGTGTCCGTCCTGGTGTCCTTGTCCTTGTGTCCATCCCCCTGTCCTGGTGTCCCCATGTCCCCACTGATGTCCCCATTGATGTCCCCAAATGTCCCCAGGCCCAGAACCTGCTGCTGGACGCCAACACCAAGATCCCATCCCAGTGTCCCCATCCCAGTGTCCCTGTTCCTGTGACAATGTCTCCATGTCCCCATTGATGTCCCCAAATGTCCCCAGGCCGAGAACCTTCTGCTGGACACCAACACCAAGAT
The DNA here is from genome assembly GCA_036010785.1 of Ammospiza maritima maritima. Lineage (NCBI taxonomy): Eukaryota > Metazoa > Chordata > Aves > Passeriformes > Passerellidae > Ammospiza > Ammospiza maritima. The sequence continues at coordinate 27,379 of CM069697.1, read as the reverse complement.
CCCATCCCAGTGTCCCCATCCCAGTGTCCCTGTCCCTCTGGCGGTGTCCCTGTCCCAGTGTCATTGTCCCCACTGATGTCCCCATGTCCCTGATGATGTCCCCAATGTCCCCAGGCCCAGAACCTGCTGCTGGACGCCAACACCAAGATCCCATCCCAGTGTCCCCATCCCAGTGTCCCTGTCCCCCTGGCGGTGTCCCTGTCCCAATGTCATTGTCCTCATTGATGTCCCCAATGTCCCCATGCCCAGAACCTTCTGCTGGACGCCAACACCAAGATCCCATCCCAGTGTCCCTGTCCTCATCCCAATGTCATTGTCCCCACTGATGTCCCCAAATGTCCCCAGGCCCAGAACCTTCTGCTGGACGCCGACGCCAACACCAAGATCCCATCCCAGTGTCCCTGTCCCCATCCCAATGTCCCCATGTCCCTGATGATGTCCCCAAATGTCCCCAGGCCCAGAACCTGCTGCTGGACGCCAACACCAAGATCCCATCCCAGTGTCCCCATCCCAGTGTCCCTGTCCCCCTGGCGGTGTCCCTGTCCCAGTGTCACTGTCCCCACTGATGTCCCCAAATGTCCCCAGGCCGAGAACCTGCTGCTGGACGCCGACGCCAACATCAAGATCGCCGATTTCGGGTTCAGCAACGAGTTCTCGCGCGGCTCCAAGCTGGACACGTTCTGCGGCTCGCCGCCCTACGCCGCCCCCGAGCTCTTCCAGGGCAAGAAGTACGACGGGCCCGAGGTGGACATCTGGAGCCTGGGGGTCATCCTGTACACGCTGGTCAGCGGCTCGCTGCCCTTCGACGGGCACAACCTCAAGGTGACCGCCCGGAACCTCGTGGTCACCTCCTGGTCATTGCGTGGTCATTGTTGGGTCATTGTGTGGTCATTGTGTGGTCGTTGCGTGTTCATTGTTTGGTCATTGTGTGGTCATTGTTCAGTCATTGCGTGGTCATTGCGTGGTCATTGCGTGGTCATTGTTGGGTCATTGTCTGGTCATTGCGTGGTCATTGTTGGGTCATTGTCTGGTCATTACGTGGTCATTGTGTGGTCATTGCTGGGTCATTGCGTGGTCATTGTTGGGTCATTGCTGGGTCATTGCGTGGTCATTGTGTGGTCATCTGGAGCCTGGGGGTCATCCTGTACGCGCTGGTCAGCGGCTCGCTGCCCTTCGAGGGGCACAACCTCAAGGTGACCGCTGGGAACCTCGTGGCCACCTCCTGGTCATTGCGTGGTCACTTGGTTTTGAACCTCCTGGGCCACCTGCTGTGACCCCCGAGCTCCTCACAGGGGTCATCTGGTCAGCGGTCAGTGTGGTGGGCATGGCCTGGAGGTGCTTGTCACCTGTGGTCACCTTCTGGTCACTGCCCAGTCATGTCCTGGTCACCTCCTGGTCATTGCGTGGTCACTTGGCTCCGATGCTGCTGGGTCACCTCCCTTTGACCCCAGAGCTCCCCTCAGGGCTGTGGCTGGAGCTTGGGGTCATCTGGTCAGCGGTCAGTGTGGTGGGCATGGCCTGGAGGTGCTTGTCACCTGTGGTCACCTCCTGGCGCCTGTGGCCACTGTCCAGTCACCTCCTGGTGCTCGCGGTCACCTCCCGGTCACGGCGTGGTCACTGCGTGGTCACTCGGCCTTGATGCTCCTGGGCCATCTCGTGTGACCCCAGAGCTGCCCCAGGGGTCACCTGGTCAGTGGTCAGCAAGTGACCCCAGCTGACCCCCGGGTGTCCCCCATGACCCTGGCTGACCCCAGCTGACCCCCAGGTGTCCCCCATGACCCTGGCTGACCCCAGGTGTTCCCCATGTCCCTGGCTGACCTCAGGTGACCCTGGCTGACCCCAGGTGACCCTGGCTGACCCCGGGTGTCCCCCATGACCCTGGTTGACCTCAGGTGACCCTGGCTGACCCCAGGTGTCCCCCATGTCCCTGGCTGACCTCAGGTGACCCTGGCTGACCCCGGGTGTCCCTGGCTGACCCCGGGTGTCCCCCATGACCCTGGCTGACCTCAGGTGACCCTGGCTGACCCCGGCTGTCCCTGGCTGACCCCCAGGTGTCCCCCATGACCCTGGCTGACCCCGGCTGTCCCTGGCTGACCCCCAGGTGTCCCCCATGACCCTGGCTGATCTCAGGTGACCCCAGCTGACCCCCAGGTGTCCCCCATGACCCTGGCTGACCCCAGGTGACCCTGGCTGACCCTGGGTGTCCCCCATGTCCCTGGCTGACCCCGGCTGTCCCTGGCTGACCCCCAGGTGTCCCCCATGTCCCTGGCTGACCTCAGGTGACCCCGGCTGACCCCCAGGTGTCCCCCATGTCCCCAAACGACCGTGACTGACCCTGACTGACCCCAGTAACCGCATCCGACCCCGGTGACCCCAGATGACCCTGACTGACCCCGGGTGACCCCGGGTGACCCCGGGTGACCCCCGCGTGCCCCCCAGGAGCTGCGGGAGCGCGTGCTGCGGGGCAAATACCGCGTGCCCTTCTACATGTCCACGGACTGCGAGAACATCCTGCGGCGCTTCCTGGTGCTCAACCCCGCCAAGCGCTGCACCCTCGAGGTACCGGGGGGCTCGGGGGGTCCCCAGAGGGCTCTGGGGGGATTTGAGGGGGATCTGGGGCCGTTTGAGGCGTTTTGGGGTGATTTCGGGGGGATTTGGGGCTGCGGGAACATCCTGCGGCGCTTCCTGGTGCTCAACCCCGCCAAGCGCCGCACCCTCGAGGTACCGGGGGGCTCGGGGGGTCCCCAGATGGGTCTGGGGGTCCCCAGAGGGGTTTGGGGGGTTCCCAGAGGGGTTTGGGGGTCCCCAGAGGGGTCTGGGGTGATTTTGGGGTGATTTCGGGGGGATTTGGGGCTGCGGGAACATCCTGCGGCGCTTCCCGGCGCTCAACCCCGCCAAGCGCCGCGCCCTGGAGGTACCGGGGGGTCCCCACGAGGGGTCTGGGGCAGTTTGAGGGGATTTAGAGGAGGTTTTGGGGCAGTTTGAGGCGTTTTGGGCGGTTTGAGGGGGGTTTTGGGGCAGCTTAGGAGGTCCTGGCAGGGGCTTGGGGCAGTTTGGGGGGGGGGGGGGTTAGACGAGGTTTTGGGATGGTTTGAGGAGTTTTGGGGCAGTTTGAGGGATTTGGGGGCAGTTTTGGGGCAGTTTGAGGGATTTTGGGGCAGTTTTGGGGCAGTTTGAGGGATTTGGGGCAGTTTGAGGGATTTGGGGCAGTTTTGGGGCAGTTTGAGGGATTTGGGGCAGTTTTGGGGCAGTTTGAGGGATTTGGGGCAGTTTGAGGGATTTGGGGCAGTTTGAGGGATTTGGGGGCAGTTTTGGGGCAGTTTGAGGGATTTGGGGCAGTTTTGGGGCAGTTTGAGGGATTTGGGGCAGTTTTGGGGCAGTTTTGGGGAGTTCTGGCAGGGAGTGGGGGCTCCCAACAGGGATTTGAGGGGGTTTTGGGGTGGTTTGGGGCAGTTTTGAGGGGTTTTGTCCCTGTCCCCTGTGGTGGCACCCGGGTCCCCCTTTCCCCACCGTGTCCCCCCAATGTCCCCCAATGTCCCCAGTGTCCCCAATGTCCCCAATGCCCCCAATGCCGCCAATGTCCCCAATGTCCCCCAATGTCCCCAATGTCCCCAATGTCCCCAATGCCCCCAGTGTCCCCAATGTCCCCAATGCCCCCAGTGTCCCCGATGTCCCCCAATGTCCCCCAATGTCCCCGATGTCCCCAAACAGCAAATCATGAAGGACAAGTGGATCAACATCGGCTACGAGGGCGACGAGCTGACGCCCTACACGGAGCCCCAGGAGGACTTTGGGGACACCAAACGCATCGGTGAGGGGGCGCCGGGGGCGGGTGGCACCTCGGGGACGCCCTGGGGACACCCTGGGGACGTGGGTGACACCGCTGTGCCCGCAGAGGTGATGGTGGGCATGGGCTACACGCGGGAGGAGATCAAGGAGGCGCTGAGCACCCACAAGTACAACGAGGTGACGGCCACGTACCTGCTGCTGGGGCGGCGCGGAGAGGTGGGTGACACTGGGGACACTGGGGGGACACTGGGGACACTGGGGGGACACTGGGGACACTGGGGGGATTGGGGGGATTGGGGACATTGGGGGGATTGGGGACATTGGTGACACTGGGGTGACATTGGGGGCATTGGGGGACACTGGGGACATTGGGCTGACATTGGCATTGGGGACATTGGGGGCATTGGGGACATTGGTGACACTGGGGTGACATTGGGGGCATTGGGGGACACTGGGGACATTGGCATTGGGGGGATTGGGGACATTGGGGACACTGGGGACATTGGGGACATTGGTGACACTGGGGGGATTGGGGACATTGGTGGCATTGGGGACACTGGGGGGACATTGGGGACATTGGGGGGACATTGGGGACACTGGGGTGACACGGGGGGGATTGGGGACATTGGGGGCATTGGGGACACTGGGGGGATTGGGGACATTGGGGGCATTGGGGACACTGGGGGGACATTGGTGACACTGTGGCCCTGTCGGTGACAGCCCGAGGGTGGCACCTCGCTGTCCCTGTCCCTGGGTGGGTGACAATGGCCCTGGTGACACTGTGGTCCCGTTGGTGACAGCCCGAGGGTGGCACCTCGCTGTCCCTGTCCCTGTCGCGGCCCCGGGGCTCGGCCGAGGCTCCCAACGGTGCCACCAAGTCGGGGACGTCGTCGGGGACATCGCATGGCAAGGGACAGCGCGGGGGCGGCCACCACCGGCAGCGGCGGCACAGCGACTTCTGTGAGTGACACCGGGGACACCGACGGGGACACCAACGGGGACACTGGGGGCATCGGGGGCATTGGGGACATTGGGGGCATTGGGGGCATTGGGGACATTGGGGACATTGGGGACATTGGGGGCATTGGGGGAATTGAGGACATTGGGGGACATTGGGGGACATTGGGGACATTGGGGGGATTGGGGACATTGGGGACATTGGGGGGATTGGGGACATTGGGGGACATTTGGGGACTTTGGGGACTTTGGGGACATTGGGGGGTTGGGGACATTGGGGACATTGGGGGACATTGGGGACACTGGGGGGATTGGGGACATTGGGGACTTTGGGGACATTGGGGGACATTGGGGACATTGGGGACTTTGGGGACATTGGGGACATTGGGGGACATTGGGGACATTGGGGGCATCGGGGGCATTGGGGGACATTTGGGGACTTTGGGGACTTTGGGGACTTTGGGGACATTGGGGGGTTGGGGACATTGGGGACATTGGGGACGTTGGGGGGACATTTGGGGACATTTTGGGAATATTTGGGGACATTTTTGAACATTTTGGGAATATTTGGGGACATTTTTGGACATTTTGGGACACTTGGGGACATTGAGGGACATTGGGGGACATTTTGGGAATATTTTTGGACATTTTGTGATATTTGGGGACATTGGGGGGGGTCCTGAGGGGGTGTGACCCCTCCGTGACCCCCCCGTGACCCCTCTTTGACCCCGCAGGTGGCCCCACCCCCTCGGCCGCCCCTCCCCCCCGCCGCAGCCCCCCCTCGGCCGCCCCTCCCCCCTCCTCGGAGCTGGGCGTGGCCGGGGGCGTGGCCGGGGGCGTGGCCCCGCCCCCCAGGAGGGGCTCCGGAGGAGGAGGAGGGGGGAGGGGCGGTGGGGGAGGGGCCGGGCCGCCCCTCCCCCCTCCCTGCAGCCCATTGGTCAGCAGCGCCCACAACCCCAACAAGGCCGAGATCCCCGAGAGGCACCTGGACGGACAGGTGGGCACACCTGGGCACGCACCTGGGCACACCTGGGCACACCTGGGGCCATCTGGGACACCTGGGGGGGGTTACACACCTGGGCACACCTGGGCACACAACCCCAACAAGGCCGAGATCCCCGAGAGACACCTGGACGGACAGGTGGGCACACCTGGGCACACCTGGGCACGCACCTGGGCACACCTGGGGGCACCTGTGATACACCTGGGCATACCTGGGCACACCTGGGCACACCTGGGCACACACCTGGGGGCACCTGTGATACACCTGGGCACACCTGGGCACACCTAGAGAGGGTGGGAATACCTGGGGATACCTGGGGGGACACCTGGGCACACCTGGGGGCACCTGGGGGCACCTGGGGACACCTGGAAGGGCTGGGGATACCTGGGCACACATCTGGGGGGACCCGGGAACACCTGAGGATACCTGGGCACATCTGGGGGGTACCTGGGGGGGCACCCGGGCACACCTGTGGCCCCAGGTGAGCGCAGGTGAGCTGAGGTGCCCCCCGTGCCCCCCAGCCCCACGTGCCCCCCAGCGTGATGGGCCGCAGGAACACCTACGTGTGCTCGGGGGGGGAGCGGCACCTGCTGCTGCCCAACGGCAAGGACAGGTGAGGCTGGCACACCTGGGCACACCTGAATAAACCTTAAACCGCCCCCAAATCCACCCAAAATGACCCTGAAGTCACCCCAAAATCACCCCAAACCCTTCCGGTGGTGCCCAGCGGCAAGGACAGGTGAGGCTGGCACACCTGGGCACACCTGGGCACACCTGAAATACCCCAAATCCCTCCCAAAGTCACCCAAAATTCACCCAAAATCACCCCAGTGCCACCTGTGCCCCTCCCACTATGGGGCTGGGGGGTGGGGTCACCTGTGTGTGACATCACCTGTGACGTCACCTGTGTGTATGACGTCACCTGTCAGTGTGACGTCACCTGTGGTTGTGTCTGGTGTCACCTGTGATGCCCACCTGTGTGACGTCACCGTCGACGTCACCTGTGTGTGTCACCTGTAACGTTTACCTGTAAGTCTCACCTGTGATGCTACCGGTATGACGTCACCTCCGACGTCACCGATGACGTCACTCTCCCCCCAGCCTGCCGTCCCGCCCCCCGCCCTCCCCCTCCAGCCACTCGCTGGGCGGGGCTCACCTGGGCGGGGCTCACCTGGCGCACCTGGCCCGCGGCTGCTCCGCCCGCAGCACCTTCCACGGAGGGGGCGGGGCCGCAACCGGAACCGGAACCGCTGCGAGCCGCCGGGGGGGCGGGGCCTCGGGAGCTCCGCCCCCCGCCTCGCCCCCGCCCCCGCCCAGCGCCGCCTCCTCCCCCCGGCCCCGCCCCACGGCGACGCTGCTGAGCAAGATCACCTCGAAACTGAGCCGCAGGTGAGGGGCACACCTGGCACACCTGGGCACACCTGGGCACACCTGGGGGGGTTATACACACCTGGGGGCACCTGGGGGCACCTGGGCACGGCTGGGGAGGGATCAGACACACCTGAGCAAGATCACCTCGAAACTGAGCCACAGGTGAGGGGCACACCTGGGCACACCTGGGGGCACCTGGGCACAGCTGGGGAGGGATCAGACACACCTGAGCAAGATCACCTCGAAACTGAGCCGCAGGTGAGGGGCACACCTGGGCACACCTGGCACACCTGTCCCTCACCTGTTGTCTCACCTGCCCAGGGTGTCCCTTGACCCCTCCCGCCGGCAGAGCTCCAATCGCTGCGTCTCGGCCACGCCCGGCCCCGGAGCCACCAAAATCCGTGAGTGACACCTGGGCACACCTGGGGACACCTGGGACACACCTGGGACACACCTGGGGACACCTGGGGACACCTGGGGACACCTGGGACACACCTGGGGACACCTGGGGACACCTGGGGACACACCTGGGCACACCTGGGGACACCTGGGACACACCTGGGACACACCTGGGGACACCTGGGGACACACCTGGGCACACCTGGGGACACCTGGGACACACCTGGGACACACCTGGGACACACCTGGGCACACCTGGGGACACCTGGGACACACCTGGGACACACCTGGGACACACCTGGGGACACCTGGGACACACCTGGGCACAGCTGGGGACACCTGGGGACACCTGGGACACACCTGGGACACACCTGGGACACACCTGGGCACACCTGGGGACACCTGGGGACACCTGGGACACACCTGGGGCACACCTGGGACACACCTGGGGCACACCTGGGGCACACCTGGGACACACCTGGGGACACCTGGGAACACCTGGGACGCACCTGGGACACACCTGGGGTACCTGGGGACACACCTGGGGACACCTGGGCCCAGCTGGGGACACCTGGGACACCGGTGTCACCTGTCCTAGATTTTTGGGGGGATTTTTAAATTTTATTTTGTTTTTTATATTTTTGTGTTTTTTTTAAATATATTTTTGTGGGATTTTTTATTTTTTTAATTTTTGAGAGGATTTTTTGGGGGTTTTGGGGGGAGGTTGGATTTTTAAAATTTGTTTTATTTTTTTATATTTTATTGGTTTTTTAATATATTTTTGTGGCGGAGTTTTTGGGGGATTTTTTTTTTAATTTTGAGAGGATTATTTGGGAGTTCTTCTGGGGGTTTTGGAGGAGTTGGATTTTTAAATTTAATTTTATTTTTTTATATTTTACTGGTTTTTTAATATATTTTTGTGGGGGAGTTTTTGGGGGATTTTTTAAAATTATTTTTGTAGGTTTTTTTTGGGGGGGTTTTGGGGGGAGGTTGGATTTTTAAATTTTATTTTTTATATTTTAGTGGTTTTTTAATATATTTGTGTGGGGTAGTTTTTGGGGGATTTTTTTTTTTATTTTTGTGGGGGTTTTTTTGGGGGGGTTTTGGGGGCAGGTTGCATTTTTAAATTTTATTTTTTATATTTTAGTGTTTTTTTAATATAGTTGTGTGGGGGTTTCAGGGGGATTTTTTTTTTTTAATTTTTGTGGGGGGTTTTTGGGGGGAGGTTGGATTTTTAAATTTAATTTTTTATATTTTAGTGGTTTTTTAATATATTTGTGTGGGGGTTTTGGGGGGATTTTTTTTTTTATTTTTGTGGGGGTTTTTTGGGGGGATTTTGGGGGTTTTTGGGGGGAGGTTGGATTTTAAAATTTTATTTCATTTTTTTCTATTTTACTGTTTTTTTAATATATTTTTATGGGGTAGTTTTTGGGGGATTTTTTTATTTTATTTTTGTAGGGTTTTTTGGGGGGGGTTTTGGGGGCAGGTTGGATTTTTAAATTTTATTTCATTTTTTTCTATTTTAGCGGTTTTTTTAATATATTTTTATGGGGTAGTTTTTGGGGGATTTTTAAAAATTATTTTTTGTGGGGTTTTGGGAGCAGGTTGGATTTTTAAATTTTATTTCTTTTTTTTCTATTTTACTGTTTTTTTAATATATTTTTTCTGGGAGTTTTTGGGGGCTTTTTTTTTTTTTTTTTTTTAATAGGATTTTTTTTGGGGGGGGGGGTGGGTTTTGGGGGGTCGCACCCCCTCTCTGACCCCCTCCCCACCTTTCTGCCCCCTCCCCAGGGTCGCAGACGAACCTGCGGGAATCGGGGGACCTGCGCTCACAAGGTGGGTCCCGCCCCTCTCCCATCCCCCTCCCCATATTTGGGGACCCCTCCCCATATTTGGGGACCCCCCCACCCCGGTCTCACCTGTCCCCTCCCCCCCCCAGTCGCCATCTACCTGGGGATCAAGCGGAAGCCGCCCCCCCGGCTGCTCCGAGGGGGGGGGGCTGTGATGGGGGGGGGAGGGGCTCCTTCGGGACCCCCCCCCCCAATTCCCATCCACCCCCGGGACCCCCACCCGGGACCCCCGGAACCAGAACGGGATCCCCAGAGCTGCATCGGGACCCCCCAAGATGGAGACCGGGACCCCCACCCGGGACCGGGACCCCCAGGACTGGACCGGGACCCCCACCTGGGACCCCCTGGAACTGGACCGGGACCCCCAGAACCAGAACGGGACCCCCAGAGCTGGACCGGGACCCCCACCCAGGACCGGGACCCCCACCCAGGACCCCCCGGAACCGGAACAGGACCCCCAGAACCAGAACGGGACCCCCGGAGCTGCATCGGGACCCCCAGAGCTGGACCAGGACCCCCCAAGATGGAGACCGGGACCCCCGCCCAGGACCGGGACCCCCACCCGGGACCCCCTGGAACTGGACCGGGACCCCCAGAACCAGAACGGGACCCCCAGAGCTGCATTGGGACCCCCACCCGGGACTCCCCGGAAGCGGACCGGGACCCCCAGAGCTGGATCGGGACCCCCCGAGATCGACACTGGGACCCCCACCCAGGACCGGGACCCCCACCCGGGACCCCCGGAACCGGACCGGGACCCCCAGAACCAGAACGGGGCCCCCGGAGCTGCATCGGGACCCCCACCCGGGACCCCCGGAGCTGGATCGGGACCCCCCCAAGAACGAGATTGGGACCCCCGAGAGCCCTCCGGGGCTGCCAGAACCGCACCAGGACCCCCCAAGAAGGAAACCGGGACCCCCGGACTGGGTCAGGACCACCCCGGGACCCCCCCCAAGAACAAGATCGGGACCCCCGGAGCTGCCTTGGGACCCCCAGAACTGGATCAGGACCCCCGGGACCCCCCTCGAGACCCCCCAAGAAGGAGACCGGGACCCCCATAAGCAGATGGGGATGGGAGCGGGACCCCCGGAACTGGATCAGGACCCCCAGGAGCCCCCCAAGATCGAGACCGGGACCCCCAGAACCGGAATGGAACCCCCAGAGCTGCCTCGGGACCCCCCCGGGATCCCCCCAAAAACGAGGCTGGGACCCCCAGAGCTGGATCGGCACCAGAACGGGACCCCCCAGGACCCCCAGGACCCCCAGAACTACATCGGGACCCCCGGAATGAGACTGGAACCCCCCCCCAGAACCAGACCAGGACCCCCTGGGACCCCCTCAAAACCAGACTGGGACCCCCAGAACGGGACCAGGACCCCCCAGACCCAGATTGGGACCCCCTGGGACCCCCCAAAACCAGGATTGGGACCCCCAGGACCCCCAGAACCAGCCCGGGGGACCCCCCCTCAACACCTGCAGCAGCACCGGGACCCCCCAGGACCCCCCCAGAACCAGGTTGGGACCCCCAGGACCCCCCTCCCAGGGCAATTGGGACCCCCAGGAGCCCCCCAAGGATTCGGCAGCCCCGGGACCCCTCCCCAGATTCGGGACCAGCAGCGCTGGGACCCCCCAGGACATTTTTGGGGGGGGGGGGTTGGTCGGGGGTGAATTTGGGGGGTCCCAAAATTCCGGTGCCAACATTTTGGGGACCCCTCCCCAATAATAACCTGGAACCCCCCCTCCCCCACCTTGTACAGATGTAAATACGGCCCCGCCCCCTCCCCCAGACCCCGCCCCCACCCCCCCGGAGACCCCGCCCCCATTTTTAAGTTATTCCTGCCCTGAATTGTCCCCCCCAAACCCCCCCGACCCCTCCCCAAAATAAACCTCGGGACCCCCACCCACGGTGTGAGTGTGAGGGGGGATTTGGGGGGGATTTGGGGAATTTGGGTGGGGGGATTTGGGGGTCCCCATGTTGGGGGGGGAAGGGGGGAATTTGAGTGTGGGGGGATTTGGGGAATTTGGGGTGGGGGGGATTTTGGGGAGGGGATTGGGGTCCCCAAAATGGGGGGGAAGGAGGGGGGGTGAGAAATTTTGGGTGGGGGGAAATTTGGGGTGGTTTGGGGGGGGGCGGGGAATTTGGGGTGGGGGGGAATTGGGATGGGGTCCCCGTGGTGGGCGGGGTTTGGGAAATTTGGGGTGGGCGGGGTTTGAGGGGGTCCCCGTGGTGGGCGGGGTGTGGGGAATTTGGGGTGGGGAAATTTGGGGGGTGGGCGGAGCCCCGGATGTCACTCAAGGGGCGTGGCCAACACGGCACCCGCCCTTATATGGACGGTCATTTTGGGCGTGGCACAGTAAATTCCCTAATATGGCCATTTAGGGGCGTGGCTATTCGGTATTCCCTTATATGGACATTTAGGGGCGTGGCTATTCGGTATTCCCTTATATGGCCATTTAGGGGGCGTGGCCATTATGCATTCCGTTATATGGCCATTAAGTGGGCGGAGCCAACCCCCGCAACGCCCCCAACGGCTCAGTGGGCGTGGCCACACCATTCCCCCACGAGCCCATCAGGGGCGTGGCTCCCCCCTCAGGCCGCGCAGCCAATCAGATCCCTGGGGCCGCACCAACGCCCCCCCGCGCAGCCAATCAGCGCGCGGCGCGGCGTTAGGCCACGCCCTCAGGGAAGATGGCGGCGCTGCGGGCGCTGCGGTGGCGGCGGCGGCTCCCGGGGCTGGGCCTGAGGCGGCTCCTGGGGACCGTGAGCGGGGACGGGGGACAGGGAGGGGACACCGGGGACATCTGGGGACATTTTGGGGGGACAGTGAGGGGACACAGAGGGGACATCTGGGGGGTGACCGTGAGGGCACAGGGAGGGGGACAGAGAGGGGACAGCGGGGACATCTGGGGACATTTTGGTGTGGCAGTGAGGGGACAGAGAGGGGACATTTTGGGGGGACATTTGGGGGCATTTTGGGGTGACAGTGAGGGGACAGAGAGGGGACAGAGAGGGGACATTTGGAGGGACGTTTGGGGGGTGACCGTGAGGGGACAGAGAGGGGACCGAGGGGGGACACAGGGGACAGCGGGGACATTTTGGGGGGACATTTGGGGACATTTTGTGGGGCTGACAGTGAGGGGACAGGGAGGGGGCATGGAGGGGACAGCGGGGACATCTGGGGACATTTCGGGGGGACATTTGGGGGCATTTTGGGGTGACAATGAGGGGACATTTGGGGGGACATTTGGGGGGTGACGGTGAGGGCACAGGGAGGGGACAGAGAGGGGACAGAGAGGGGACACAGGGGACAGCGGGGACATTTTGGGGGGACATCTGGGGACATTTTGTGGGGCTGACAGTGAGTGGGGACGGGGGACAGGGAGGGGACAGCGGGGACATCTGGGGACATTTCGGGGGGACATTTGGGGGCATTTTGGGGTGACAATGAGGGGACATTTGGGGGGTGACGGTGAGGGCACAGGGAGGGGACACTGGGGCCATTGGTGTGGGACAATGCGGGGACATTTGGGGACATTTTGGGGGGGGGTGACACTGAGGGGACAATGGGGGGCGACAGTGAGAGGCGACGGGGGGGGACATTTTGGGCGGACATTTGGGGGGACAATGGGGGGTGACGGGGAGGGGACGCGAGGGGACATTGGGGGGGTGACAATGAGGGGACGAGCACCCCAGGGTCCCCAGTGTCCCCCCCAATGCCCCCGGTGTCCCCAAATGTCCCCAAATGTCCCCAGGGCTCCCCCGAGGAGCGGCCGCAGTTCCCCGGAGCCTCGGCCGAGTTCGCCGAACGCCTCGAGTTCATCCAGCCCCAGGTGCTGTCCGGGATCCCCGTGTACCGCGTGATGGACCGGCAGGGGACAGGTGATACGGCAGTCCGAGGATCCGCAGGTGAGGCGCACCTGGGCAGGTAACACACAGCTGGGCAGGTAACACACAGCTGGGACGGGTAACACACAGCTGGGACAGGTAACACACAGCTGGACAGGTAACACACACCTGGACAGGTAACACACAGCTGGACAGGTAACACACAGCTGGACAGGTAACACACAGCTGGGCAGGTAACACACAGCTGGGACACAGCTGGGACAGGTAACACACAGCTGGACAGGTAACACACACCTGGGACAGGTAACACACAGCTGGGACACACCTGGGACAGGTAACACACACCTGGGATACACCTGGGACAGGTAACACACACCTGGGACAGGTAACACACAGCTGGGACACACCTGGGACAGGTAACACACAGCTGGACAGGTAACACACAGCTGGGACACGCCTGGGACAGGTAACACAGCCGGGATCCCCGTGTACCGGGTGATGGACAGACAGGGAGGACAGGTGATATGGGACAGGTGCCACCTGCCCAGGTGTCCCTCACCTGTCCCTCACCTGTCCCTCACCTGTCCCTCACCTGTCCCACCTGTCCGCAGCTGCCCAAGGAGCAGGTGCTGAAGCTCTACAAGACGATGACGCTGCTCAACACCATGGACAGGATCCTGTACGAGTCCCAGCGACAGGTGAGGCTCACCTGGGCACACCTGGGGGACTCACCTGTGTCTCACCTGTGTCTCACCTGTGTCTCACCTGCGCAGGGCCGGATCTCGTTCTACATGACCAACTACGGCGAGGAGGGGACGCACGTGGGCAGCGCCGCCGCCCTGGACAGCAGCGACCTGGTGTTCGGGCAGTACCGCGAGGCAGGTGAGGACAGGTGTGACACAGGTGTGCTCAGGTGTGTCCAGGTGTGACAGGTGAGCCGCCCTGGACAGCAGCGACCTGGTGTTCGGGCAGTACCACGAGGCAGGTGAGGACAGGTGTGCTCAGGTGAGCCCTTACCTGTCCCCAGGTGTGCTGCTGTACCGCGGGTACCCGCTGGGGCTGTTCATGTTTACATAGGTAACTCAGGTGTGCCCCAGGTGTAACCCAGGTGACACAGGTGTATCACAGGTGTATCACAGGTGACACAGGTGTGCCCCAGGTGTCACAGGTGAGCCGTTACCTGTCCCCAGGTGTGCTGCTGTACCGCGGGTACCCGCTGGGGCTGTTCATGGTTACATAGGTAACTCAGGTGTGACACAGGTGTATCACAGGTGTGCCCCAGGTGTCACAGGTGTGCCCTCACCTGTCCCCAGGTGTGCTGCTGTACCGCGGGTACCTGCTGGAGCTGTTCATGGTTACATAGGTAACTCAGGTGTGACACAGGTGTGACACAGGTGTGCCCAGGTGTCACAGGTGAGCCGTTACCTGTCCCCAGGTGTGCTGCTGTACCGCGGGTACCCCTGGAGCTGTTCATGGTTACATAGGTAACTCAGGTGTGACACAGGTGTAACCCAGATGTGCCCTTACCTGTCCCCAGGTGTGCTGCTGTACCGCGGGTACCCGCTGGGGCTGTTCATGGGTACATAGGTAACTCAGGTGTGACACAGGTGTGACACAGGTGTGCCCCAGGTGTCACAGGTGAGCCGTTACCTGTCCCCAGGTGTGCTGCTGTACCGCGGGTACCCGCTGGAGCTGTTCATGGTTACATAGGTAACTCAGGTGTGACACAGGTGTGACACAGGTGACACAGGTGTGCCCCAGGTGTCACAGGTGTGCCCTCACCTGTCCCCAGGTGTGCTGCTGTACCGCGGGTACCCGCTGGAGCTGTTCATGGTTACATAGGTAACTCAGGTGTGACACAGGTGTATCACAGGTGACACAGGTGTGCCCCAGGTGTCACAGGTGAGCCGTTACCTGTCCCCAGGTGTGCTGCTGTACCGCGGGTACCCGCTGGAGCTGTTCATGGTTACATAGGTAACTCAGGTGTGACACAGGTGTGACACAGGTGTGCCCCAGGTGTCACAGGTGTGCCCTCACCTGTCCCCAGGTGTGCTGCTGTACCGCGGGTACCCGCTGGAGCTGTTCATGGTTACATAGGTAACTCAGGTGTGACACAGGTGTGACACAGGTGTGCCCCAGGTGTCACAGGTGTGCCCTCACCTGTCCCCAGGTGTGCTGCTGTACCGCGGGTACCCCCTGGGGCTGTTCATGGTTACATAGGTAACTCAGGTGTGACACAGGTGTGACACAGGTGTGCCCCAGGTGTCACAGGTGTGCCCTCACCTGTCCCCAGGTGTGCTGCTGTACCGCGGGTACCCGCTGGAGCTGTTCATGGTTACATAGGTAACTCAGGTGTGCCCCAGGTGTAACCCAGGTGACACAGGTGTATCACAGGTGTATCACAGGTGACACAGGTGTGCCCCAGGTGTCACAGGTGAGCCGTTACCTGTCCCCAGGTGTGCTGCTGTACCGCGGGTACCCGCTGGGGCTGTTCATGGTTACATAGGTAACTCAGGTGTGACACAGGTGTATCACAGGTGTGCCCCAGGTGTCACAGGTGTGCCCTCACCTGTCCCCAGGTGTGCTGCTGTACCGCGGGTACCTGCTGGAGCTGTTCATGGTTACATAGGTAACTCAGGTGTGACACAGGTGTGACACAGGTGTGCCCCAGGTGTCACAGGTGAGCCGTTACCTGTCCCCAGGTGTGCTGCTGTACCGCGGGTACCCCCTGGAGCTGTTCATGGTTACATAGGTAACTCAGGTGTGACACAGGTGTAACCCAGATGTGCCCTTACCTGTCCCCAGGTGTGCTGCTGTACCGCGGGTACCCGCTGGGGCTGGGGCTGTTCATGGGTACATAGGTAACTCAGGTGTGACACAGGTGTGACACAGGTGTGCACCCAGGTGTCAGCAGGTGAGCCGTTACCTGTCCCCAGGTGTGCTGCTGTACCGCGGGTACCCGCTGGAGCTGTTCATGGTTACATAGGTAAACTCAGGTGTGACACAGGTGTATCACAGGTGTGCCCCAGGTGTCACAGGTGTGCCCTCACCTGTCCCCAGGTGTGCTGCTGTACCGCGGGTAACCCGCTGGAGCTGTTCATGGTTACATAGGTAACTCAGGTGTGCCCCAGGTGTAACCCAGGTGACACAGGTGTATCACAGGTGTATCAACAGGTGACACAGGTGTGCCCCAGGTGTCACAGGTGAGCCGTTACCTGTCCCCAGGTGTGCTGCTGTACAGCGGGTACCCGCTGGGGCTGTTCATGGTTACATAGGTAACTCAGGTGTGACACAGGTGTATCACAGGTGTGCCCCAGGTGTCACAGGTGTGCCCTCACCTGTCCCCAGGTGTGCTGCTGTACCGCAGGTACCTGCTGGAGCTGTTCATGGTTACATAGGTAACTCAGGTGTGACAGGTGTGACACAGGTGTGCCCCAGGTGTCACAGGTGAGCCGTTACCTGTCCCCAGGTGTGCTGCTGTACCGCGGGTACCCCCTGGAGCTGTTCATGGTTACATAGGTAACTCAGGTGTGACACAGGCTGTAACCCAGATGTGCCCTTACCTGTCCCCAGGTGTGCTGCTGTACCGCGGGTACCCGCTGGGGCTGTTCATGGGTACATAGGTAACTCAGGTGTGCCCAGGTGTAACCCAGGTGACACAGGTGTAGTCGCAGGTGACACAGGTGTATCACAGGTGTATCACAGGTGACACAGGTGTGCCCCAGGTGTCACAGGTGTGCCCTCACCTGTCCCCAGGTGTGCTGCTTGTACGCGGGTACCCGCTGGAGCTGTTCATGGCCCAGTGCTACGGCAACGCGCGCGACCCCCGGCAAGGCCGCCAGATGCCGGTGCACTATGGCTGCCGCGAGCGCCACTTCGTCACCATCTCGTCCCCGCTGGCCACGCAGATCCGCAAGGCATGTGACGCACCTGGGGTGGCACCTGTCCCCTGGGACCCCCCCCTTTGCTTTCCCGAAATTTCCCCTTTTTTTCCTCTGAAATCTCTGCTTTTTTCCACCATTTTTCCCTAAATTTCACCCTTCTATTCCCCAAATCCTCACCTTTATTTCCCCCCCTTTTCCCCCCCAGAATTCCTCCCGTTTATCCCACAAATATCCAGCTATTTTCCAAAACTCCCCACTTTTTCCCTCCTTTTTTCCCCCAAATTTCCCCTGAATTTTCCCTAATTCCCACTTATTTCCCTCACTATTTCCTTTTTCCCCAATTTCCACCTGATTTTTCCCTGAACTCCCCACTTTTTTCCCCTCCTTTTTTCCCCAATTTCCCTGATTTTTCCCTGAACTCCCACTTTTTCCTTCCTTTTTCCCAATTTCCCTGATTTTCCCTGAACTCCCCACTTTTCCCTCTTTTTCCCCAATTCCCTGATTTTTCCCTGAACTCCCCGCTTTTCCCCTCCTATTTCCCCAAATTTCCCTGATTTTTCCCTGAACTCCCCACTTTTTCCCTCCTTTTTCCCCAATTCCCCTGATTTTCCTGAATTCCACAATTCCCACTTTTCCCTCCTTTTTTCCCCAATTCCCCTGATTTTTCCCTGAACTCCCCACTATTCACTCCTTTTTTCCCCAATTTCCCCTGATTTTTCCCTGAACTCCCCACTTTTTCCCTCCTTTTTTCCCCAATTTCCCCTGATTTTTACCTAAATTCCCCACTTTTCCCTCCTTTTTTCCCCAATTTCCCCTTTTTCCCGCAGATTTCCTATTTCTCCCCAAATTGCCTGCCTTTTTTTCTCCACCGTCCTTCCCCTCTTTTTTCCCTCATTTTTCCCTCAATTTTCCCCTTTCCCCCAAATCCCTCTTCCCCAAAATCCCCTATTTTTTCCCCGTCAAATTTTATCCATTTTCCCCAATGTAAAATTTTGTTATTATCCCCCCGTTTTCCCCGCCTTCTTCCCAACGAAAAAACTCGCGATTTTTTTTTTTTTCCCCCTGATATCCCCCAATCCCTCCCAATGACAAATTCCGGCCGATTTACCCGAAATCGCCGTTTTTCGCCCCAGCGGTGGGCGCGGCGTACGCCATCAAGCGCGCTGGACGCGAGCCGCGCCGTCGTTTGCTATTTCGGCGAGGGCGCGGCCAGCGAGGGCGACGCGCACGCCGGCTTCAACTTCGCCGCCACCCTCGAGTGCCCCATCGTCTTCTTCTGCCGCAACAACGGCTACGCCATCTCCACGCCCACCTCGGAGCAGTACCGGGGCGACGGCATCGGTGAGAGACCCAAAAACCCCCAGATTCGGGTCATTTTGGGCCGATTTATGGGTGTTTTTGTGGTTTTGGGGCGTTTTGGGGCGTTTTGGTTGGTTCCCATCGTCTTTCATTGCCGCAACAACGGCTACCCTCACGCATCTCCACCACCTCGGCGAGCAGTACGGGGCGACGGCATTGAGAGACCCAAAAACCCCCAGATTCGGGTCATTTTGGGCCGATTTATGGGTGTTTTTGTGGTTTTGGGGCGTTTTGGGGTGTTTTGGTTGGCCCATCGTCTTCTTCTGCCGCAACCACGGCTACGCCATCTCCACGCCCACCTCGGAGCAGTACCGGGGCGACGGCATCGGTGAGAGACCCAAAAACCCCCCAGATTCGGGTCATTTTGGGCCGATTTACGCGTGTTTTTGTGGTTTTGGGGTGTTTTGGGGCGTTTTGGGGCGTTTTGGTTGGCCCCATCGTCTTCTTCTGCCGCAACCACGGCTACGCCATCTCCACGCCCACCTCGGAGCAGTACCGGGGCGACGGCATCGGTGAGAGACCCAAAAACCCCCAGATTCGGGTCATTTTGGGATGATTTGCGGCGTTTCGGTGGTTTTGGGCTGGTTTGAGGGGTTTTGAGGGGTTTTTGGGGCAGGAGATTCCTGGGAATTTGGGGAAATATCTGGGATTTTGGGTGGGAGATCCTTGGGGCTTTGGGAAAAAAAAACCCTGGGGTTTTGGGACACCAGTTTTGGGATTTTGGGCTTCCAGCTCCTGGGGTCCTCAGCATGGAGGAAACCCCAAAATCCGGGGTTTTCTTCCCCAAAATCCCACCATGTTTTCCCACCTCTCCCTGCGGACACAAACCCCAAATTCCGTGTGTTTTTCCCCAAAATCCCGGTTTTTTTTCCCAAAATCCCAGTGGTTTTTCCCCTCTCTCCCTGCGGACACAAACCCCAAATTCCGGGTTTTTTTCCCCAAAATCTCGGGGTTTTTTTCCCAAAATCCCGGGTTTTTTTATCCCAAAACCCCAGCGTGTTTTCCCCTCTCTCCCTGCGGACACAAACCCCAAATTCCGATTTTTTTTCCCCAAATTCCTATAGTGTTTTCCCTGCTCTCACTGGGGACGGAAACCCCCAAATTCTGGGTTCTTTCCCCCAAAACCCCAGCATGTTTTCCCCCTCTCTCCCTGCAGACACAAACCCCAAATTCCGGATTTTTCTCCCCCAAAATCCCAGCGTGTTTTCCCCTCTCTCCCTGCGGACATAAACCCCCAAATTCCGAATTTTTCCCCCCAAAATCTCAGGGTTTTTTTCCCAAAATCCCAGCGTGTTTTTTCCCTCTCTCCCTGCGGACCACAAACCCCCAAATTCTGGAATTTTTCCCCAAAATCTCAGGGTTTTTTTGCCCAAAATCTCGGATGTTTTTTCCCCAAAACCCCATCATGTTTTCCCCTCTCTCACTGAGGACACAAACCCCCAAATTCTGGATTTTTTCCCCAAAAATCCCATCATGTTTCCCCTCTCTCCCTGCAGACACAAACCCCAAATTCCGGAGTTTTTTTCCCCAAAATCCGGGATTTTTTTCCCCAAAATCCCAGCATGTTTTCCCCTCTCTCCCTGCGGACACAAACCCCAAATTCCAGTTTTTTTCCCCAAAATCCCGGGGTTTTTTTTCCCAAAATCCCGGGTTTTTTTATCCCAAAACCCCGGCGTGTTTTCCCCTCTCTCCCTGCGGACACAAACCCCAAATTCCGTTTTTTTTCCCCCAAATTCCTATAGTGTTTTCCCTGCTCTCACTGGGGACGGAAACCCCCAAATTCTGGGTTCTTTCCCCCAAAACCCCAGCATGTTTTCCCCTCTCTCCCTGCGGACACAAACCCCAAATTCCAGATTTTTTCCCCCAAAATCTCGGGGTTTTTTTTCCCAAAACCCCATCATGTTTTCCCCTCTCTCACTGCACACACAAACCCCAAATTCCAGGTTTTTCCCCCAAATTCCAATTGTGTTTTCCCTGCTCTCATTTTGGATGGAAGCTCCCAAATTCCGGATTTTTTCCCCCAAAATCCCAGCGTGTTTTCCCCTCTCTCCCTGCGGACATAAACCCCCAAATCTGGTGGTTTATACCCCAAAATCCCAGGGTTTTTTCCCCAAAATCTCGGGATTTTTTCCCCAAAATCGCAGCGTGTTTTCCCTGCTCTTATTGGGAATGGAAACCCCCAAATTCCGGATGTTTTTCCCCAAAATCCCAGGGGTTTTTCCCCAAAATCCCAGCGTGTTTTCCCCTCTCTCCCTGTGGACACAAACCCCCAAATTCCGGAATTTTTCCCCCAAAATCTCAGGGGTTTTTTCCCCCAAATCCCGGATGTTTTTTCCCCAAAACCCCATCATGTTTTCTCCTGTCTCACTGAGGACACAAACCCCCAAATTCTGGATTTTTTCCCCCAAAATCCCGGGTTTTTTCCCCAAAAATCCCATCATGTTTCCCCTCTCTCCCTGCGGACACAAACCCCAAATTCCGTTCTTTTCCCCTCAAAATCCCGGGGTTTTTTTCCCCAAAATCCCAGTGGTTTTTTCCCCTCTCTCCCTGCGGACACAAAACTCAAATTCCGAGGTTTTTTCCCTCAAAATCTCCGGAGTTTTTTTTTCCCAAAACCCCATCATGTTTTCCCCTCTCTCCCTGCTCACACAAACCCCAAATTCCAGGTTTTTCCCCCAAATTCCGATAGTGTTTTCCCTGCTCTCATTGGGCATGGAAGCTCCCAAATTCCGTGATTTTTCCCCCCAAATCCCGTGTTTTTCCCCAAATCCCGTGTTTTTCCCCAAATCCCGTGTTTTTCCCCAAATCCCGTGTTTTGCCCCAAATCCCGTGTTTTTCCCCCATTGTGGCCGTTTCTCCCCGCAGCCGCCCGGGGCCCCGGCTATGGGCTGCTCTCGATCCGCGTCGACGGCAACGACGTCTTCGCCGTCTACAACGCCACGAGGGAGGCGCGGCGGCGCGCGGTGGCCGAGAACCAGCCCATCCTCATCGAGGCCATGACCTACAGGTGGGCACCTCACAATTACCCCAAAAATCTGCTTTTTTCACCCAAAAAAAATTCAGCTTTTTTCCCCCGAAAAATCCGGTTTTTTACCCCTGAAAAATCCGATTTTTTACCCCCCAAAATCCGATTTTTTTACCCCTGAAAAATCGTATGTTTTACACCCCCAAAAATCCGATTTTTTCCCCCGAAAAATCCGATTTTTTGCCCCCAAAAAATCCGATTTTTTTACCCCCGAAAAATCAGATTTTTTACCCCTGAAAAATCCGATTTTTTACCCCCCAAAATCCAATTTTTTACCCCTGAAAAATCCGATTTTTTTTACCCCTGAAAAATCGTATTTTTTTACCCCCGAAAAATCAGATTTTTACCCCCGAAAATTTGATTTTTTGCCCCCCAAAAAACTGATTTTTTTACCCCGAAAAATCAAATTTTTTTAGCCCTGAAAAATCCAATTTTTTACCCCCAAAAAATCGAATTTTTAGCCCCGAAAAATCTGATTTTTTTACCCCCAAAAAATCCGATTGTTTTACCTCCGAAAATCCGATTTTTTTACCCCCAAAACTTCTGATTTTTTTTACCCCCGAAAAATCCGATTTTTTACCCCCCAAAATCCAATTTTTTTACCACTGAAAAATCGTATTTTTTACCCCTCAAAAATCAGATTTTTTACCCCTGAAAAATCCGATTTTTTGCCCCCAATAAATCCGATTTTTTTACCCCGGAAAATCAGATTTTTTTACCCCAAAAATTCTGATTTTTTTACCCCCGAAAAATCCAATTTTTTACCCCCAAAAAAATCCAATTTTTTACCCCGAAAAATCTGATTTTTTTACCCCCAAAAAATCCGATTTTTACCCCCCAAAATCCGATTTTTTTACCCCTGAAAAATCCAATTTTTTACCCCCAAAAAATTCAATTTTTTACCCCCAAAAATCCAGTTTTTTACCCCTGAAAATTCGATTTTGCTTTCTCAAAAAAAAATCCATTTTTTCCACAAAATATTCCGCTTTTTTCCCAAAATAATTTATTTTTCCGCTGCCGAAAAAAAAATCAAAGTTTCCCCCCCAAAAATCAGACTTTTTACCCCCGAAAAATCAGATTTTTTACCCCTGAAAAATCCGATTTTTTACCCCCGAAAAATCCAAATTTTACCCCCGAAAAATCCGATTTTTTACCCCCAAAAATCCGATTTTTTTACCCCCGAGAAATCCGATTTTTTTACCCCGAAAAATCAGATTTTTTTACCCCCAAAAATCTGATTTTTTTAGCCCCGAAAAATCCAATTTTTTACCCCCGAATATCCGATTGTTTTACCCCGAAAATCCGATTTTTTTACCCCCGAAAATCTGATTTTTTACCCCCGAAAAATCCCATTTTTTACCCCCCAAAATCCGATTTTTTTACCCCTGAAAAATCCGGTATTTTTTCCCAGAAAAATCCGATTTTTTGCCCCCAAAAAATCCAATTTTTTACCCCGAAAAATCAGATTTTTTTACCCCCAAAAATTCTGATTTTTTTACCCCTGAAAAATCCAATTTTTTACTCTCAAAAAATCCAATTTTTTACCCCCGAAAAATCAGATTTTTTACCCCCGAAAATCCGATTTTTTTACCCCCAAAAATCCGATTTTTTTACCCCCAAAAAATCCAATTTTTTACCCCTGAAAAATCAGATTTTTTATCCCGAAAAACCCGATTTTTTTTTCTCAAAAAAATTTCCATTTTTTCCCCAAAATATTCCGCTTTTTTCCCCAAAAAAATTTATTTTTCCCCTGGCGAAAAAAAAACAAAGTTTTCCCCCGAAAAAATCAGATTTTTTACCCCTGAAAAATCCGATTTTTTGCCCCCAATAAATCCGATTTTTTTACCCCAAAAAATCCAATTTTTTACCCCGAAAAATCTGATTTTTTTATCCCCGAGAAATCCGATTTTTTACCCCCAAAAAATCAGATTTTTTACCCCAAAAAATCCGATTTTTTACCCCCCAAAATCCGATTTTTTTACCCCTGAAAAATCCAATTTTTTACCCCCAAAAAATTCAATTTTTTACCCCCAAAAATCCAGTTTTTTACCCCTGAAAATTCCGATTTTGCTTTCTCAAAAAAAATTCCATTTTTTCCACAAAATATTCCGCTTTTTTCGAAAAAAATTTATTTTTCCGCTGCCGAAAAAAAATCAAAGTTTCCCCCCCAAAAATCCGATTTTTTACCCCCGAAAAATCCGATTTTTTACCCCTGAAAAATCAGATTTTTTACCCCCGAAAAATCCAAATTTTACCCCCAAAAAATCCAATTTTTTACCCCGAAAAATCCGATTTTTTTACCCCCGAGAAATCCGATTTTTTTACCCCAAAAAATCCGATTTTTTTACCCCCAAAAATCCGATTTTTTTAGCCCCGAAAAATCAGATTTTTTACCCCCAAGAAATCCGATTTTTTACCCCTGAAAAATCAGATTTTTTATCCCGAAAAACCCGATTTTTTTTTCTCAAAAAAAATTCCATTTTTTCCCCAAAATATTCCGCTTTTTTCCCAAAAAAAATTTATTTTTCTCCTGCCGAAAAAAAAATCAAAGTTTCCCCCCCAAAAATCAGATTTTTTACCCCCAAAAAATCCAATTTTTTACCCCTGAAAAATCCGATTTTTTTACCCCCAAAAATCCGATTTTTTTAGCCCCGAAAAATCCGATTTTTTACCCCTGAAAAATCCGATTTTTTATCCCGAAAAATCCGATTTTTTTACCCCCAAAAATCCGATTTTTTACCCCGAAAAATCCGATTTTTTTACCCCTGAAAAATCCGATTTTTTATCCCGAAAAACCCGATTTTTTTTTCTCAAAAAAATTCAATTTTTTCCCCAAAATATTCCGCTTTTTTCCCCAAAAAAAAATTATTTTTCCCCTGCCGAAAAAAAATTAAAGTTTCCCCCCAAAAAATCAGATTTTTTACCCACAAAATTCCGATTATTTACCCCCCAAAATCCGATTTTTTTACCCCCCAAAAATCCGATTTTTTTACCCCGAAAAATCAGATTTTTTTACCCCCCAAAATTCTGATTTTTTTACCCCTGAAAAATCCAATTTTTTACCCCCAAAAATCCGATTGTTTTACCCCCGAAAAATCTGATTTTCTTACCCCCAAAAATACGATTTTTTTAGCTTCGAAAAATCCGATTTTTTTACCCCCATGAAATCCGATTTTTTTACCCCCAAAAATCCGATTTTTTTACCCCCAAAAAATCCAATTTTTTACCCCTGAAAAAATCAGATTTTTTATCCCAAAAAATCCGATTTTTTTTCCCAAAAAAAATTCCATTTTTTTCCCCAAAATATTCCGCTTTTCCCCAAAAAAATTTATTTTTCCCCTGCCGAAAAAAAAATCAAAGTTTCCCCCCCAAAATCAGATTTTTTACCCCCAAAAATCCGATTTTTTTACCCTGAAAAATCAGATTTTTTTACCCCCCAAAATTCTGATTTTTTTACCCCTGAAAAATCCAATTTTTTACCCCCAAAAAATCCAATTTTTTACCCCCAAAAATCCGATTGTTTTACCCCCAAAAAATCCAATTTTTTACCCCAGAAAAAACCGATTTTTTAGCTCCGAGAAATCTGATTTTTTTACCCCCAAAAAATCAGATTTTTTACCCCCAAAAAATAAGATTTTTTATCCCGAAAAACCCGATTTTTTTTCTCAAAAAAAAATTCCATTTTTTCCCCAAAATATTCCGCTTTTTTCCCAAGAAAAATTTATTTTTCCCCTGCCAAAAAAAAAATCAAAGTTTCCCCCCCAAAAATCCGATTTTTTACCCCTGAAAAATCCGATTTTTTTACCCCCAAAAATCCGATTTTTTACCCCCAAAAATCCGATTTTTTTGCCCCCAAAAAATCCCATTTTTTACACCTGAAAAATCAGATTTTTTATCCTGAAAAACCCGATTTTTTTTTCTCAAAAAAAATTCCATTTTTTCCCCAAAATATTCCGCTTTTTTCCCAAAAAATAATTTATTTTTCCCCTGCCGAAAAAAAATCAAAGTTTCCCCCCCAAAAATCAGATTTTTTACCCCCCAAAAATCCGATTTTTTTTCCCCCGAAAAATCCGATTTTTTTACCCCCCAAAATTCTGATTTTTTTACCCCTGAAAAATCCAATTTTTTACCCCCAAAAAATCCAAATTTTATCCCCGAAAAATCTGATTTTTTACCTCAGAAAAATCCGATTTTTTACCCCCGAAAATCCGATTTTTTTAGCCCCAAAAAAATCCGATTTTTTACCCCTGAAAAATCAGATTTTTTATCCCGAAAAATCCGATTTTTTTACCCCCCAAAAATTCTGATTTTTTACCCCTGAAAAATCCAATTTTTTTCCCCCAAAAAATCCAATTTTTATCCCCCGAAAAATCCGATATTTTTCCCCAAAAAAATCCGATTTTTTACCCCCAAAAAATCAGATTTTTTACCCCCAAAGATCCGATTATTTAACCCCCAAAATCCAATTTTTTTTACCCCTGGAAAATCGTATTTTTTACCCCCCAAAAATCCGATTTTTTGCCCCCAAAAAATCCGATTTTTTTACCCCGAAAAATCAGATTTTTTTACCCCCCAAAATTCTGATTTTTTTTACCCCTGAAAAATCCAATTTTTTGCACCCAAAAAATCCAATTTTTTACCCCGAAAAATCCGATTTTTTTACCCCCAAAAATCCGATTTTTTTACCCCCGAAAAATCCGATTTTTTACCCTCGAAAATCCGATTTTTTTACCCCCAAAAAATCCGATTTTTTACCCCCGAAAAATCAGATTTTTTGTCCCCAAAGATCCGATTTTTTACCCCCCAAAAATCCGATTTTTTTTTACCCCGAAAAATCATATTTTTTTACCCCCCAAAATTCTGATTTTTTTACCCCCAAAAAATCCAATTTTTTTACCCCAAAAAATCGAATTTTTTTACCCCCAAAAAATCCAATTTTTTTACCCCCAAAAAATCCAATTTTTTACCCTGAAAAATTTAATTTTTTTACCCCAGAAAAATCCGATTGTTTACCCCCAAAAATCCGATTTTTTACCCCCGAAAATCCGATTTTTTTACCCCCGAAAAATCCGATTTTTTACCCCCGAGAAATCCGACTTTTTGCCCCCAAAAAATCCGATGTTTTTTTTGCCCCCAAAAATCCGATTTTTTTACCCCTGGAAAATCAGATTTTTTACCCCCGAAAAATCAGATTTTTCTTTCTCAAAAAAAATTCCATTTTTTCCCCAAAATATTCCGCTTTTTTCCCCAAAAAAATTTATTTTTCCCCTGCCGAAAAAAAATCAAAGTTTCCCCCCCAAAAATCAGATTTTTTACCCCCCAAAAATCCGATTTTTTTACCGTGAAAAATCAGATTTTTTTACCCCCCAAAATTCTGATTTTTTTACCCCCAAAAAATCCAATTTTTTACCCCAGAAAAAACCGATTTTTTTTAGCTCCGAGAAATCTGATTTTTTTACCCCCAAAAAATCAGATTTTTTATCCCGAAAAACCCGATTTTTTTTCTCAAAAAAAAATTCCATTTTTTCCCCCAAAATATTCCGCTTTTTTCCCAAGAAAAAATTATTTTTCCCCTGCCGAAAAAAAAATCAAAGTTTCCCCCCCAAAAATCAGATTTTTTACCCCCAAAAAATCCGATTTTTTACCCCCAAAAATCCGATTTTTTTACCCCCAAAAAATCCCATTTTTTACCCCCTGAAAAATCAGATTTTTTATCCTGAAAAACCCGATTTTTTTTTCTCAAAAAAAATTCCATTTTTTCCCCAAAATATTCCGCTTTTTTCCCCAAAAAAATTTATTTTTCCCCTGCCGAAAAAAAATCAAAGTTTCCCCCCCAAAAATCAGATTTTTTACCCCCCAAAAATCCGATTTTTTTTCCCCTAAAAAATCCAATTA